>CAUYQU010056330.1:0-32157 GCA_963574635.1 Cheracebus regulus
TTGAAATAATCCCGGGACCACTTAACAGGAGCTTTTTTTTTTTTTTTTTTTTTTTTTTTAATGGGGAGGATAGAGGAAAAGAAGGTTTTATTGGGAGTTAAAAATACTGAAGCTGTTACTTCTGACTGTGCCTTTAATCAGCTTCAGCTGTAACCTCTGGTAGGTGGCTATGACAAGGATAACAACTAATTTGGGGGTGGGGGTGGGGGTGGAGGTGGTAGACAGAAATGCTAGCCCAATATCTTTGCCCTCTCCTTTAAAATGGAATGCTGGTCTTAAGTTAATAATGATAAAAATACCCCGACAGCTTGAAAAATCTGACTTAGAGCAGAGCTTGATTTATGATTGCAAGATAGACTGCAGCCCAGCTTTGTTATGAATAAAACAGGATTTTCTTCAGGAAAACAGTGTGCTTAATACAGCAGTAACATTTGTCAAAACTCTCCCCTTGTAAACACTTTGAATTTTTGGTTTCTCTCTCTCTCTCTCTTTTTTTTTTCTGAACTGTGGAATGGTAACAGTTGCATTAATGAACATCTCCTTTACATTTTTGTATATTGAATTTTTCTTTTGGAGGAGAAAACAGACATTCAGACATCAGAATTATCTGCCTGGCATATAAATGTAGAACAAGTTTAAAAACTGGCAATTTCAAGGAAATATTAAAATGGAGAAACAGAGGATAGTTTCCCCCCCACCTCCTTTAACATTTACTTTCACTGTTAGGCGATAAGATTTGAAAACAATACTAAAAGCTGTGTCCCCAAGTGAATAGGCATTCAAGCAAATCAACTTATGCAAAAGCCACCTCTGGAGCTTAATAATTATTTACTGAACGTTCCTGGGTCATGGGAGAGGTTCTGATTAAGTCAGAAAGGCATTATGTTCAGCAGCTTGTGAAGGTGTGTTTAAAGACAGCAAGAATAATGGAAAAATACTAGATGTAGCAGACCTATATTTAGAATTTGATTCTTAAATATATGTATATATACAATTCCCGTAAGTTTAAGTGTGGGCTAAAGTTCATCATTTTCAGTAGATACATCTTTAAAAGGTCTTATAAAAGGTAGTTTTAAAAAATGATTTCTAATTTCTTGAGATTTTATTTCTGCTGTAGTTTGTTTTAATAGATACTTCACTTTTTTTCATTCTTTATGTCATTAGAACAGGTTAATTCCTCACCTCTATGAAATGTTAGAGCATTTTATGAACAAAGTATAAATAATTATGTATTTAAAATGTCAATATTCTAGAAATGTTATAAATTTTTGCCTTATAAATGAGATAATAGCTGGGGAGATGATGTCTACTTTTGTGCCTCACTCTCTACAAGAATCTATAACTACTAATTTTTAAAATATTAATAATGGATGGCATGAACAAATGAAACTTACTATTCTTACGCAACATACAAATGGTAGTAACATCAAACCTGAATTTACAGCCAAATCAATTCTCAATTTTGAATTTATTTTTGTAGTTAACTAAAATATTTGTCATAAAAGCATATTTCCCTTATACACTCTCAGAATGAAATTCTTAGCAAGCATGTTTGGCAAAACTTATTCACTGAGTTATTGCCCATTAACTTTTTTTGTGCCTGTTCTTTTAGTAGGGTACACACTGTGAATTAATTGTTTTGTATTTTCCTCTAGGAAAGAAACAGAACATGATAGCAGAAGGCAGCATTCTAGAATTTTGGCTGCCTAGAAAGTAACTTGTTAGCTTTCACTAGTTTTTAGATATTAAGATGTTCAGGCTGAGCATGGTGACTCATGCCTGTAATCCCAGCACTTGGGGAGGCCGAGGCAGGTGGATCATAAGGTCAGGAGATGGAGACTATCCTGGCTAACACGGCAAAACTCCATCTCTACTAAAAATTCAAAAAATTAGCTGGGTGTGGTGGCGCGCACCTGTAGTCCCAGCTACTTGGAAGGCTGAGGCAGGAGAATCACTTGAACCCAGGAGGCAGAGGTCGGCTCACTGCACTTAGCCTTGGGGACAGAGCAAGAATCCATCTCAAAAACATACAAAAAAAGATGTTCAGAGGATACCATTACAGGAATTAAAACGCAGTCTAGAAGAATTCATTGCCTCACTTTTGCTCACTATTGTTCACATGGTTTGTGGGTACCATGCTAAGTATTGTACTTGTATTGACACATTTAATTCTCACAACTGCTCTATGAGGAAGATACTTCTTTCCACCCCCATTTTGAAGCTGAGAAAACAGGCTTCGACAGGTGAAAAGTCATGCCCAAGTCATACAGCTAAGAAATGACAAGGCTAGGAATTTGACCCAGGGATCCTGGCTTCAGGGCTTAATGCTATTATGTTGTGGTCTATGGATTTTCCCGTAAGATTCTAAATGAATCAATATTTCTTCCTCTGCTTTTTTATCTAGTGGGCTTCTTCTATCCACAGATTTCAGAATTACCAAACCATAATTCATTTGAGCTTTTGAGGGACCATGATTGGTCCTGATGCCATGAGTTTTGTCTATCAGGTGTATTTCCCTGAGTCCAATTCATTATTGATTATAAGACAGCTATTGGCTGGGCACAGTGGCTCATGCCTGTAATCCCAGCACTTTGGGAGGCTGAGGCAGGTGGATCACGAGGTCAGGAGTTCAAGACCATCCTGGCCAACATGGTGAAACCCTGTCTCTATTAAAAATACAAAAATTAGCCAGGCATGGTGGTGTGCACCTGTGATCCCAGCTACTCGGGAGGCTGAGGCAGGAGAATTGCTTGAACCTGGGAGGCGGAGGTTGTAGTGAGCCAAGATCGCGCCACTGCACTCCAGCCTGGGGAACAGAGCAAGTCTTCATCTCAACAAACAAACAAAAAAAGACAGCTATTTGGGGGATTAATATATTCGTTGATTATAAAATCTCTTCTGACTTAACATGTGGTGGGAAAGTGCCTCTTAGTATTAAGGAACAATAGTAGATCCCCAGAGCCCAGAGTTCTCCATCTCTGGATGATTGAAGCAAATGGTTTGAATAAGGGTGTACCAACTCTAAGGTTCTAGTATCATTTGATTCTATGAGGTAGCGTATTTGTTAGGAGAGAGACATTAACTTTACCCACTGAACAAATATTTATTTGGTTCTATGTGCTGGGGAAACAATAGTGAATAAAACATGTAAACATCTCTGCCCTCCTAGAGCAGATTGGACCAGGTCATGAAGGACCAGGCACACACCAGTTTCATCCCTAAGTCTGGCCCTCATTCTCATGGTTCAGGATGGGGGACTTCTGAAGCTCCAGCCAGTGCAGCCAGATTACAGGAGACATGGTGGCAGAGGGTTCACAGAAGGGGAACATTCGAAGGAGATATTCTGCAGCTGATTCTGATACTCAGCCATGTTTGGAAATGAATAGTAAACCATTCAAGATTATCTGTCCACGTACGTCTCTCATTCTTAGGCCGGAATGCTTTCCTCCATGTCTGAGAAAATTCACATTCCATTCCCTACCTGCAGTAAGCCTGGCAAGAGGTCTGAAGAGCCCTTCTGAAACTGAATTCAGTATGTTGGATGCAATCAAATGGAAAGGACTTCTCACTCCTGCCAAAGGGGCTATGAAACCATACAAACACATCTATCCAGAAACTGCCCATGGCTCTTTATGGGTACAGCACAACTGCTTTATCATAAATGAAAGGAACCAATAGGCTGAATCTATAGGAACTGCCTCCCGTTTGGGAGGTACTATGAGGTGGGTCATACGAGGCCCCTCCATCTCATATGAAACACCTCACCATACCCCCCACCCCATCTCCTCCTCCAGCTGAGGATCCCACAGTCGCCTAAGATGTAAAATTTAAGTTATTTTGAAATGAACTCTTACTTAGAACTCTAGAAAACAGTTTCAGTGGCATTCTTGGGGTTGTCTTAGAAGACTCTTGAAGACCTTTGTTCTTTCCTATTTTTCTTCACCTAGAACCATCATGTAGATGTATAAATTTGAACTTTATGTTATGCTGTGGTACAGTTGCTATAGGCAGTTATATTTGAATTAATAACAAATTATCAGGCAAAAAAAAAGTCAATCTGTTTCACCACAAAAAGAAATTCTTAAGAATCTTTTGAAAGTGCCGCCAACTTCACAAATCAGAGTTGGTAAATAGATATATATTTTTAAATGGCAGTCTGAGTGTCTAACATTTCAGTGAATGGCACTTCTGTTATTTACTTAAATCTCATTGGCAAAACTTAGCATGTAGCCAGGCTAGCTCTGAACAGCTTGGAAATGTTGTGGGTGGGAGTGTGTCTAACCAAAACAAAGAGAAAAAAGGAAAATAGATGGGTGCTAGGTTTTTTGAGTTGTAGGTCTTAGGCTGAAACTTTGACTTTTCCCCCAGTATTACTGATATTTTTTAAAATGTTACAAAATCAGCTTAGTATCGCAGGTACATCAAACTGACTTAAACAAATATGGAGTTTGACTGGCCCTTGCAAAGTCACTGTCCAGGGTTAGTCCAGGGCTATCATGGCTTCAGGAATGGTTTGATCCAGGTGCTCACTGTCATACAAACGTTGGCTCCCTCTTTCTTCTTCCTTCTTCTTAGTCCTCTGTTCTTTCTTTACTGTTTCCTCCAGTTTGCCTTTGTTCTCAGATAGATACAGGAAATTCCAGATTTATAAACTACCAGCATTTCAAACCTTAGTATAAAGAGAATCATTTTAACCCAATAGTTTCAGTTAAAGACATAAGGATGACTCTTACTGATTGTCTTGGGGCACAAGCATATTTCTCAGTTGGTCTCTGATCAGAAGGATGGATTTCCTGATTGGACAAGGTTGTACTTCCATGTCTGGAGGTAGTGGCAACACCATAACCTTATGAGCTGAAAGTGAAGGAGGCTGGTTCTTTGAGGTTAAATCAGGTACTTTACCAAACAAGTGGGACAGGGTGCTGGGCAGCTATAAATGCCATGTCACCACCATAGATCATTACTGCTATGTGTAAAGTTGCTTCTTAAACCATGATAGGTGCACCCATTCACTGCTCCTTAGATCACAGTTTGTACTTTTGTCTTGATTTCAACACAATGTTGGAAACTTTCCATCTTGGTTGATGTGTCCTAGACATGCAGTAATTGTTAAATGATGGTGGTCTAAGGCTTTTGAATCTTCTCTGATCTGTTATAATGTTGTCTAGAAAAACAGCCAGAGCATGCCTTGTGATTGGGACTATTATTTGAGTACAAATAGAAGGGCTTTCTACTTTTAAAAAGTTCCTTCTAATTACTTTCACACTCATGTCTGAATTCTCTCATTAGTTTGTCATTGTGTTGGATTTTTTTAAAATTGCTTTTTCTTTTAAATACTCTGAGTGGAGCATCTTGCCATGACATATTAATTACTTTAAAGAAGGAATTTTTCAAAACCCTTTAAAACATGGCAGTTAGATGTGAATGGGATTCCATAGTTGGACAGAGTAAGCAAGAATTCTAGAGTACAGTCTAGTGGAAGGAAGCTTGATATGAAAAACAGAAAACTTGAGTGTGGGACACTTCAACTTTGTCTGCTTTATAACTTTTCGATGGTCTGACTCTCAGAGGTGATTTCTTTGAAAGGATTGAGTGTTAGGAGTGTGCCAACCCATAGTGGCATCTGTGGAAAATGGAGATCAGTTGTGGTCATAAAATGAGGAAATGGCAAAAGTCATATCCTTGGTTTAAAATATCTTTTAGTAAGAGCTTGATATTCCTCTTAGTTGGAATATATAGAAGTGGGAAACACTTTGGTTAAAAAAAAAAAAACCAACTTAAAAAAAAATCTGCTAATGAAAATTGCCTGGAAGAACATTGTTCATATATTACAGAGGTCTCTAAACATTTTCGATCCTTCTTCCTAGTTAATTTTTTACAAGAAAACCTTCTCAACACATTTTTATTTGATTTATAAATTATATACATGTGCCACTCTACTAATATACCACATGTACAAAAATAAAAATGATAATATAAAATATATATGAAGAGATGTTTAAATTTTTTTCTTCCTGGACCCAGGTTGTCATTTTTGGTATGGATTTTTGGAGAGTATTGGTATATTGAGAACCTTATTAAGGTTCTCTTTGATTTTTATCTAATCATTTATTGAGATTAGTCTTTCCTAGTACCTACTGAAGGTCCAGCTTAAACAAAAAAGTGGAGAATCCCAAATGAATATGAAACATCTCCCATTTTTAGCAGCAAGTTGGGGTCTCAGTGTTAGAAAGAAAAGACCTCAGATTTTAACTTACATGTGATTGGTGCTTCTTAATTTTTAGAATGCTTTTCTCCTTGTATACCGTGAAATGTACAAAGCTCTGGAGATAGGGGTATTGTCCATTTCGGACACTATGATATCCTGTATGTCTAGCAGCACCTGGCCTTTCGAAAGCGTTTACATGGGGCATGCAGGCTGTGTGTTGCAAGCCTTTATATTTTCTCTACGCCAAAGACCTGGAGTATTTATTATCTGACCAGCTAATGTTACCCTTAAAAAGGTGGAATCTTGGCAGATCTTCTTTCTTTTTCTTGTCAACTAAAACCCAAGTTAGGTGTTGACAGAAGTCCAGAAGATCTCAGTGTGAAGCCAAACTGTGATATCTGGTACTTTCATATTTACATGGGTTACACTCCAGCTATTTTAAGTACGAGGGATGATATAGTTTCTTAGTATTTTCTTCCACCATACCCAGTGAAAAAGTCATCCTGAATCACTTTGGAAGGAATGGAAAGTTTGAGATAACAGAAGTGCCAGTCACTCTGAAATTTTAGACACCTAGACTACCATTTAAAAAACAATAGCCATTTATTAACTCGGATTTTTTGCAGTAGGTGGCACTTTCAGTAGATTCTTAAGAATTTCTTTTTGCTGGTGGAACAGACTGGTTGGGGGCAGTTCCTGTAGATTCAACCTGTCAGTTCCTTTCATTTATGATAAAGCAGTTGTGCTGTACCCATAAAGGGCCATTGGAAGTGTCTGGATAGATGTTTTTGTTTGGTCTTATAGCCTATTTGGCAGGAGTAAGTAGTCCTTCCCCTTCTATCCCATCCAACATGTTGAACTGAGCATCGGAAGGACTCTTCAGAACTCTGGGAAGGCTGATTGGAGGTGAGAAATGAAATGTGAATTTTCTCAGACATGGAAGAAAGTATTCTGGTCTAAGAATTAGAGATATGGGTTCATGTCCCAGCTCTACTTTGTCCCAGCTCTACTTTGCAGATTGGTGATCCTGGATATTTTACCATTAATTTCCAAACATTGGAATCAGCCAAGTGTCAGAATCAGTGGCAGAAGTTTTGTAGACATATTGATTCCTGGGCCTTACCTAAACAAATCAGAATTTCCAGGAAGGAGCCTGGGCATTTCTATTTGAGGGAAAGTTCTCAGCTAATTTTGTTTTTTTTCAGCTAGCCTTTTGCATTTTGAAACCCCTGTAGCTTAACCCATCCATGACATAGCTTTCTCCTTTGCACAGGAGGTTAATACTGTTGAACCTTCCTGTGTCTTCGCTGTGTGTATAAATATCAACTACTGTGCGTCTTTCTGGAAATAAATAGATTGTACATCAGTGCAGGTGAATACTAGGCTTTGAGCTCTGTCAACCAAATGACTATAATGAAGATTATTTTTTACTGAAAAAAATGCTACAATTCTTGCTTTATGGCTCTTGAGAGATTTGCAGAATAAATGATGTCTCTCCATCCCCACATAAGTTTATTGAGTTCTCTCATTTAAATAGATATTGCCTAAACTTTACAAGACATATATTCTGTGGTCTAAACTTGCACAAAGGCATATGAAAAGTAGATTCCTTGTATCCAAAAAAAGAAGCATGTTCATGGTTTAATATTATTATTTTTACCACTCATTTTTGAACTGTGTTCCAGTTTATTGGACCGTGTTTCAGTCGTTGTGCTAAGCTTTTTATATCTATTAAAAATTTTAATCCTCACCACAGTGCTGAGAGGCAGATGTATTGCAAAGTGCAGAGATATATTAACTGGGCCACAGTCACAGGCGACTGCACAGAGCTGGACCCTACCTGAGGAGGGAAAGAAAGGAAATGCAAAGAAAAGTATAACGGTTCCTTCAGCATCTCCAGGTTTCTACTGATGACCAGAGTACTACCTTAGAGGACTGTGATATTGAGACCAAAGACCAGTACCTATGAGATAATAAGAGTATTGGCATCACTGTCAAAGGTGAGGGTTAGGCAGACAGATATTTGGATGCTGGGGCGTTGAATTTAATGGAATTTCTGATATTGTTAAGTGACTGATGAAGATAGAAGAATAAACTTTTGGGATTTAGTTTATGCCAGATAGTTCAGAGCCCATGTCCAATACACCTATACCATCATAGAGAAGAGGGAGGCTTTGAAGGTTCCAGCCACTGTGCTGAGCACTTTAATTTAGTGAAGATTAACTGACCCAATCCCTGCAGCACATTAAAGTGCTGGGTTTTGGAAAAGCCCAGAGAGGTCAAGTGGCTCATTAAAGGTCATGCTGCTCAGCAGTGACTGAGCTAGCACTTGAGTCCAATCAGTGGCCCTCCTCCTTGAGCCATTGTTGACTGATTCCCAGTTCTCAGAGGAGTTTCATGCCTGGCTTCAGTGATGCCAGTACATGCCAGTAAAGGTATTTGTCTCTCTGCCCATTGGCTTTCAAAGGGTGCTTTCTGATGGTGAGATGCACACCTTCCCACGTGGGACTGGATCAGAGTTCTGTAATCTAAGTAATTGACTTAATTTTAAGGCATCTCAGAATTATGTGACTGTGGCATTAAACCCTATGCGATTAGAAACCAGGTATTCTCAGCACCTGGCAATAACTATTTGTTGAATAAATGACCTTTACATAATCTGATTAAAAGGAATCAGACTCATGGAATTAGGATTATCTAGCGAAGATTCAGCTTCCTGGCCTGGGATGAGTTCAGTTAGCTTTTAAAATTAAATACATTTGGACATCTCTCCTTGTGTATCATTAGTAGGTTTAGCATTACGTCCTCATTTTAAAAAATAAGCATTGTTGCCACTTGTAAGGTTCTCATATACACCTCAGTTTGGTGCTTAAGACATTATGCTCATTTGTCCTGCTAACATGACATGCAGATATCATCATTTTTGTCTAGAAGGTGGTAATTGCAGATTCAGTTACTTCTAAGAGAAAGAGATGTTTAGAAGATTGAGAGCAAAGCTGAGAATCTGGGAGTCATCTTTAACAACATGGAAATATCCCGCAGGGAGTGTGTGCCATGAGGCGACTCTAATGCTTCCTTTGCACTTTTGGGTTTTCTGGGGGAAGATTTATTAAAACATTGTCAATAAGCTGAGCTGTGCTATGTTTATAGAAATATAAAATATATATTTGCTATATTTTTAGTGGAGTTTCTTTTTATTTATACTGGTCTACTTCATACATATTTATTTTTTTTAGAAAAGGTATTTCAGAAAATGCTTTCAGTGATGTTGTTGTCGACTTTCATGTATGAAGCCTTAGTGCGGTTGATAACTAGAAATTTTAATTTAAGATGTCTTAAGAATGCTTTACTGTTAATTGGAAGGATTTTTAACTGGGTATCACAGCCAATGACTCGTCTTGAGCAGCTAATTAGTGCGATTATTCCACAGCTGCATTTGCTACAGCACAAAGGTTTGCTCCTGTTTTTATCAAAAGGATCAGTCTCTCTGGGAATGCTTTAACCTGACAGGCTTTGAATAGTAAGGCCGCTTATTTATTTATTTATTTATTTATTTTTAGATAACTGTCCCTCCTCAACCCCCGTCATGCCATGCCCCTCATCACAGCTCTCCTTCTTTTCTTGGCTTAGGAAGGTACACTTGAGCTTTGAACACATACTCTAAAGTGGGAAAATATATTTTCTTTTTATGCTCTTTTTGTGAGCTGTATCAAGTGAATAGATATTTTGAGTAGAATAATGGCCAGGTGCCCTTAATATGTGGATGAGTACATGATATTAAATAATAAGCAAGGTATTAACATTGTTTGATTTGTGTGTGTGTGTAGAAAATGTAGAAAAACATGAAGGAAAGAGAAATTGTGTTTTCTGGAATGCTGAGCACTTCCAAGAGTGCCGATGTGCTGGATACAGTCACCACTTTCCCATCGTATTGTCAAAATGTTGTCTATGTTGGATTCTGTCTCCTTTCTTCTAGCCAAATGGTGATTTTTATCACTCAAGTCATTTCTTCATGTTCTTAAATTAGTATCTAGAGGCATATATTCTGCCATTGAAAAATACTATGACTTTAGGGGAGAAAAATGATAGAAAAATAAAATTACCTGTAATTCTATTCTCACTCTGGCAACTGTAATGATCTTTGTACATTCCCTACTAATCATTTTGCATACTTGTATACATGCATTTTAAATTAGAATGTAAATATACTTTTGAATCCTACTTTTAAATTTACTCTTGTAGCATACATTTCCCACTTTGCTCTGTAGTTGTGCAATTAAAAGAAAAAACAGATAGTATTTTATTGAATTCATGTATGATAATATACCTAACCATTCTCATATTCTGGGGCAAATTCTTGCTGATTCAAATATTTTCCAGTTTCTAAAGCCCTTTATAATATCAGTTGTTGCAAATTTAAGTTATTAGAAAAATTGTCCATCACAACATTTCTGAATCAAATTGTATGAACAATTTTTTAGCTTTTTGGTAATGTTGTTGTTATAATATATACCAGCAATGGTGTAGAGTAACATTATTCTTACACTTTTTCTTGTCATGAGCAGTTTGTTTAAAAACAAGTAAACTAAAAACCTTGGATCTTATCTTAAATGCTATTTTGTATCTGGCTTTTCTAAGTTCATTATATTGTGTAGTTTTATTCAAGTCAGTAAATATATTTTTACACTATTTTTAATGGCTGCATCATGTTACATTATGATTCTCTGACAATTCACTGAACTGATTTCCTGTTGTGAAAATAAGTGAACTGTTAAATTGTTATTGTGTAGTTTTTCTGGGATAGTGTGAAGGTAGAACCAACACTTCTTCATCCTCTAGCATTTTGTTACCTTCAGAGTTTGAAGTTTTTATCTTTAAGGATGAAGATAGTCAATGATATTAAGGCTTTATTTTACCTTGTATTAGAAGATAAAAGATAATACTGGAGTTTACACTCAAGGAAGGATGTTCAAAGTATAAATACTTACCTTGAAGCATGACTTTCTCAAGAGTGAATATTTCTCAAATGTTCCTTTTCTTCTGTTCCAGGTGCTAAGACTTTGAACTGTTGACCTAAACAGAGATGTTAAAACACACACACACACACATACACATAAAGAGAATTAAACAATGAAACATTTTCTAGATATAATAATAGTGAAAGCAAACATTTGTTGAGGCAGTACTATATGGTACTCATTGTGCTAGGGGATTTATGTGCCTTGCTTTATTTAATCCCCCCAAATCCCTAGGAAGGAGGGCTTTAAAATATACGTGATCCAGTAGAAATTTTACAAGAACACCTCTCACCTTTATAAATGGTAAGTGGGTAGAAAACTATTGCTATCCTTCTTTTCTAGATATGATAACCAAGGCAGAGAGAGGTTTAATAACTTAATGTCATAGAGCTGGAAAACCGTATTTAGGAAAATTAGAAAGTCTTTTTAATTTGTGAGTAGAGTTTCAGCATTTTAAATAATTTTGGGTAAAGTGAATACCAAAACCATTAGAAGTAGTCCTCATGGGGAATGCACAGAGAACACATAGTAACATAGTAGAGAGCATGCCAAGGTGAATCAGAAGAAAAGACGGCACAAAGAAAACCAGACAGAGAAGTATTGGCTTGTCAGACCAGCTTGTCTTCTGCCCCCTTGCCCAAAGACTGAGGTCGAGTTCAGTGTTAACATTCTGGCCCAAATGCTTCCTTCATTAATTATTTTTACTTCTCATATCTTAGAAAAGTTTCCTCTTGGCAAAGTTCACCTTTGCTTTAATCAATTCCTTGTTAGTAAACATTTTAGGAATCTTCAAAGAACTTAGATAACATGTAGGAGTAGTTATTTGGTTAGATTCAGTTGTACAAAAAAGCAAATCAAGCAATTTATTTTTAAATGTGAAAATTTGGGTGCCATTAAGATGCTTTGCTTCTTGGCAGTGCATATGGCGGCGCTATATTTGGTCGTGATGAGTAGTGTGCAGCATAAAATGTCAAAAAAAAAAAAAATTAAGCCGCCTGATAAAAATGCCTAGATGCAATCAAGCTGACTTATTTTAATTCAACTACTAATGACTTAAATCCTGTCACCTCTTGATTTTCAATTATGTGGAGTACCATTCTGTGACTTGATTATATTTGCACAGACTCATTTTATAGTTTGGTGCAATTTAGGATACCCCAAAGTGCAAACGGAGGGTCTCATTAGGAAACTAAATGTATGCCTTTTGGTTTTCCCACAGCAGTTCCGCGGAGCATCCTGGGGCCTCCAAGCCTCCGATAAGCTCCTCCAGTATGACATCACGCATCTTGCTACGCCAGCAACTCATGCGTGAGCAGATGCAGGAGCAGGAGCGCAGGGAGCAGCAGCAGAAGCTGCAGGCGGCCCAGTTCATGCAACAGAGAGTGCCCGTGAGTCAGACACCAGCCATAAACGTCAGTGTGCCCACCACCCTTCCCTCTGCCACCCAGGTGCCGATGGAAGTCCTTAAGGTATGTGAGTGTCACTCTTGTTGGTTAGACCAGACTCTCTTCCATTTTCCATTTGCTAGGTGTTTTGTATATCTGAATGTGTATTTCGTTAGACTGGCCCATCAGAATTATATTTGAAAGCTCCAACTCCCTTAATTTTTACATGGCTTTATATTTCAAAAGAAGGATGCAAATGCATTGCAGCTGTAATAGTAACCCTCAATAGATGGTGGAAAAGAGTCAGTGTTCCATGAGAAATTGCAAGTAGGAATATGTGTTTGTTGTAATGACATCTTTCTTTGGGGAAGTTTCAAAACATAAAAGTTATCTGAGATGGGCCTCTTCTAATAACTTGTGTATCTTAAATATTTTTTCTTAAATACCTTCCATATACACTCTTTCATTTTCTTTTTATTTAGTATGTAATATTGGTTGTAGAATCTGACTCTTTTAGAAAGCTCTTCAGATATAAGATTGAAGAAGAGCTTTCTGCGCTATAATAACCAGAGTACATAATCCTTTTACTGAAATGAATTGTCTGCTTTGGGTCTCTTTGATTTCTTGCTAGAGTAGAAACTGCAGGAGCTTGTTAGCATCATTCTATTAGGGATATATAGCTTCCTAATTACTAGGGAAAATTGTAACAAGTCTAAGAATAGAATTCCATCTCACACATGTGCCTTCCACATCACGTAGGGAGATACTCCTTGTTTAAGGATAAACATTTCAGTTCTTAAATATGACTGATTCAAGGAAAGTTGAAAATACGGGAACTTCTTTATTTTTACTTTTTTAATTTCATTATCTACTCACCTAATTGATTCATTCTGAAAAGTCTCAAGTGTTACTGTTCATTAAACAATGTGAACTTTACAGGCCGGTGATTCATTATTGGTTTTTGTATTCATTCATGTGCACAGAAAAGACGTCTCCCACTATTTAAACTTTACTATTAAAGTAAATAGAGAGATGATGTGTTATAATCAGGAATCAATCTGTGAACCTTACCAGGAAATAGGAAAGAGGTTCTTTAAAAAACAAATCAAGAGTCAGTTATGTTTTAGTTGCGAAGACTTTAAATGTGGTGATGAAATAATGGAACTCAGATGAAGAAACCAACTGAAATTGGGTTAGGGCAAAAAAGATCCAAATGGTTTAGCATAAAATTTTACTCTAATATGATTGTTAGAAATTCTGGATATGGCCACAGTTAATGGATTTTTTACTCTTTTCTTTAACTCCTCAATTAATCCAAGATTTTCTCTTCGGAATTGATGATGCATTGAATGTTTCTGTTCTGCTTGCATGAAAATTGATGTTCACTATTTAAGCTTTTATAAATTTAAGTATTATTTAAGATTTAAGTTGTTGTCTCATGTCTGCAGGGGTGATAATTGTTTTGTGTATACCTTAGGTTATTTAAAATTGTATGAATTAAATAGTAATAAGATGTGGAGAAATATGTCTATTTTATTCATCATAATAGTTTACTTTTTAAATCTCAAGGGTGAATTTTGGAAGAGTTGATGTGGATTTGGGCTAGTAGTGGTTTATATCCACTTGAAGGTAATGTTTGATACCATGTTAAAGTATATTTATTAAAATTAATATTCCTGTTAAGGCAGCTACAACTGATAGGAAATTACCCTAATGAAAATGTGTTGAAACATCATTTTCTGATTATCTTTAAAATGTGCATAATTTCTAAATCTTTTTATCACTTTAAATATATTAGTTTTGAAAATGATTAAAATTGAAATCTACATTAAGTTGTTTGAATAACATACCAATTTTTTTATATGTTGCTGTGTCCTGATAGCACTGGATTGCGCTGCAACCCCTAACTTAGGCATGCCAGAAAAATGTCCAAAGTTAAAGCACAAATAAATTGTTACAACTGGAAGACAGACTCTAACTAAAAATAAGTATTTGGTAAATTTCTCTTTTATACAGAATATAGTTCATGTCTGTTTAACTTTAGCTTTTTTATACTTCAGTTACATAAACTAGCAAACTATGTCATAATAAAAATAAAGAATTATTGGGATAGCTATATGGTGAAGTTCGATAGCGATTTAGACAAATTTTTGTATCCTTAAATTAAGAAACAAATAAGAATATATTATTTCACTAAGGTAATATTTTAAGAAAATAAAATAACATTTTAAAAGAATATCATATAAGTGATTCCTTCAGATACTTAAAGACTTAGGATTTCATAAAAATAGTTGGCATACTTTCAAAATTTTGTGTATAAAAGTATTATGAAACATTATGGAAAGATAAGTGAGAGAAATGTGGTTATTTTTTTCTTTTTTATAGTTTTTAAATCATAAGCATAGTTTTATGAAGTAAGTGGTCAGTAGCGAAACAGTTAATATGCTTAATCTTGGACCATTTATTTCTCCATGAATATATATTTTCAAAGAATGGTAATACCAAGTATACAAATTGAGTGCATCATGATACAGATTATATTGAATAAATATTTTCACATAATATAGCCTGAGCAAATTCATTGAATTTTTAAAGGTTTAAAGTGCTAAAACAGAAAATACCTACTTCTCAGTGGAGGTAGATGTATGCAGTTAGTCACACTAACATGCCCTACAGAATCTGGTTAAATCTCTCCAACTCCCAACTTGTTTTTAAGAACCTGAGAGCAGAAAGGTCATAGTTTAGTTTTCATACACACCCAAAGTTAAGTTACTAATATTCTACTATCTGGATGAATGACTGATTTCAAAAAGCTAAAGCAATGTTTTCAGGTTAATCCCTTTCTTTGGCAGAGTTAAATTTAAAATATGAAGCTTTATAAGGCATGTTTAAAAATTACTGACGTCTGGTAAACTTAGGACTGGTCAGATTTGGGGTTAGAGGTAGAAAATCTGCATCACTAATTCCTCAACACATGCTCATTGTGCAGTGAGTAAGTTCATGAATCTTTGTAGGATTAGCCTCTGGTTTCTATATTGATTTGATAATATATGAGTTTTTTTTCCACATTGATTTTCATTTTGGTGGACATGGAATGTCTTATTGCTATATATTTACATAGCAAAGATATTCTCCAAGTTTCTTAAGAACAATCTGACCCAATTGGATATTGTAATTTAAGGATGCTCTTTTGCCATAAATTAACCAATACCTGGAGTGCATAATGCATTTTTTTGTAGTGGTGAATACACTCTGTATTTTGAATTGTGAATTAACAACAACAACAAAAAGTCATCAAGAACATTAATGGAATAAGTTTCTTCCACAAGTGGGTTTTGTTGACATGCAAGTGATACAAACCTGAAGTTTGAAATTTGATGTAGCTTTTTTCACACACACACACAAAGAGTAACTGTGGACAGACCTGTAGACTAGTTCAGCCTTATTGCTAAAGCATCATGGTACAAACCACTGAGTTAATCGTTTGCATAGTCACCACACATCTGTTTTCATGGTTCTGTCTCTCTGACTTTGATGAATTATAAAAGCACTTGGTTGCTCTCATCCTGGACTGACAAGTTCATCAGTATTTCCTCCCCCGCTATCTTCCCAACATGGACTCTGAGAGTTGATAGTTTTAAAACATTAGTTTACAGCTTGAGAATGTTTCTCTGTTTAGAAATCTGAAGGGAGTTGCCAAGGATTCCCCACTACCACTCTCTCTCCCTCCCTTCCTTTCACCTTGAAATTTAAAATTTCAAAGGCAAAGGCAAAGTGTCTTCTCTGGAACAGATTGTCCATTGAATTTTTCTGTTCTGCTTAAGAGAAAGGTTATGTGCATTTTAAAAAGAATTTTTTTTTTACTACTTTAGGATATTTCTCAAGTACTTTGAAGAAATTTATTTTTAAATTTTCCCTTTTCTCCAAATCATCTCAAGAGTTGGGCAAATTGCTCTGTAATTAGTGATGATGCTTGCTGTTTGTCAAACACAGATGCACTTTCTCTGGGCTCCTCTACATTGTAAACTAAATTTACTTGGGTGTTTATTTGGTGGTTATCTCATCAAAGTTGCCTCTTGTTTGGATTGAGACTCTAGCGAAGTGGGCTGGAAGTCCTGCTCTTGTCACCCTGTTTCAACTACTGACATTCCATATTTCACTAGTGAGGGGAAGGATTGATGACTGAACTGCTGATCTTTCTCTGTAAATTATGGAATCTGCATGGAGTAGAATTTTCAAGGTGTGATTTATTTTTTAGGTAGAACACAGAAACATGAAAATGTGTGTGCAGAGTTACAGGTGGATTGGTGGGCTACAGATTGGCAGAAGGGACTTCTCCCACAACCTACCCTTAGATTTTGTTTCAGATTTATTTAGCCAGGAATACAGACCCTATATAGCATTACGGTGGCTGCAAGAAGCCAGAACAGATGTAGTGTGTCTTGGATCAGCTTGCCTTGGTCCCCTCAGTTAGGGGATCTGTTGCTAGAGGTGTTATTCTCACAAGATGAAGACATGCTATGTCTGAGATTTCTTCTAATAGCACATTCCAGTCACACATGGACCAGCAAACATTTATGTCCCCTGTAGTGTGACTTACACAAACAACCTGTCAGCCCTGATTTCAAGGATCATTTATAAATATTGGTTCCTTTTGGTTTTGAATCAATGTTGGTGTTGCAGGGGGAGAAAGGGACTCAGATTTCAGGTTCAACAAACAACTCTTCATCCTTCCAGAAACCTCATTTCCCTGCAGAATCTGAATCATTCAGTGTGACACATAAGGTAATTTTCTCTCTGTTTAAAACTCATGTTATTGATTTTTTTAAGTTGCAGACAATACTTGTTAACTTTTAACAGATTTAAACAATGCAGCAGAATAATTCAGTATCTTACCCTGCCTACCACCGCCTCCCTTCCATCATGTTCCCTGGAAGGAACTACTGTTAACAGTTTAGGGTGCAGCCTTCCTCATATTTTCTGTTTCCCAGCGCTGCCATCAATTGCCTTTTATAGGAGCGAGGTCTGAAGAAATATATTAGGCAGTTTTTGTCAGGTAGATGTAAACTCTTTATTTTTCTTTGTTCATCTTTGCAAACGGAACAAAAGAAATAGAATTTATTTTCCTGGCTTGTCTCTAACTTTGAGAATCCTGCTTCAAGCTCCAGTCTTCCCTATGTGGAGTAACGACTTCTCACTCTGTCTTGAGAGCAGTTTGATTGGTTCAGTGTACAAGTGTATACCAGCTTGCACGGCACCGAGTGGCAGCCCTTTTGCTTCCCAGGCTGCTGTATACACATGTGTGGGTGAGGATTTAGTGATCTCAGGGCTGGCATAAGAAAGTGCTCCACAGAGTTGTCTTATTTGGTAAATTCAAACTTAACACAGGCTCAGTAGTGCAAGAATTGCAAGAATCACAGTAAATGCTTATAGATTAATGTTGGACTTGGTTTTTCTGTCTGTACTGCTTTTAGTGACTAGTAGCTAGTAATGAAATGTTGGCTGAAGAAAGTCATCTTTGCTTAAATTTTTAGATTTCATCCACTTAAAGAGCAGACCCATGGGAAGAACTATCTGAAACAAAATATTCAGCCTTTACACATCTAAGCCTTATGAATTCATCCATTTCTGAAATCATTGACATTTCAGCTCTCATTACAAGTTTATTTGGCAATATTGGTACAAAATGGAAGTGATTCCTCCATTTATGACCACAAGGGCATTTTCATGTAACTGAGGGGTACAACAGAATCTGGGTTTTGTACAACAGAATCTGGGTGTGATTTTTTCAGGTTGTGGATAAGGCCTGATGTACCTGGTAGATACCTGACTAGTAGCTAATAACGAAATGCTGGCTTACATGCAGCACGGTGCCCCCTCTTTAAGTAGGAGAATCTTTGCCATCTTCTCCATGAGCCTCTTTGCAGTCACTAAATTCATCCCTTGGGTTCCCGTGAGAAGAGACACCTGTTGGGATCCTCCTTGTTTTCTCCTGTTATAGGAGGCTATACTGATAAGTACGGTCTCCTTTCATTTACAGTTCTCATATTTCCATACTGCTGGAGGTAAAGGTAGTATTGTAAGGAACATATTAAGATCTGGGGCCCAGAAGTAAGGGCTAAATATTGGAGTGGGCCTAGTGTTATCTTGCTCTGAAATGGTAATTCCTTTTCTTTTCTTTTCTTTTTTTTGTTTGGAACCGAGTCTTGCTCTGTCACCCAGGCTGGAGTTCAGTGGTGTGATCTTGGCTCACTACAACCCCTGCATCCTGGGTTCAAGCTATTCTCCTGCCTCAGCCTCCTGAGTAGCTGGGATTACAGGCATCCATGACCATGCCTGACTAATTTTTGTATTTTTAATAGAGACAGGGTTTCACCATGTTGGTCAGACTGGCTGGTTTCGAACACCTGACTTTGTGATCTGCCCACCTTGGCCTCCTAAAGTGCTGGAATTACAGGCATGAGCCACCACGCCCAGCCAGTAATTTCTTTTTTAATGTGATGAGACCATTAGAGCATTCATCCTCAACAGGGGTGGAATCACTTCCCACAGGAGGGCAAAAATGGATTGCTGGAGGATAAAAAAGTCTTAGATGTTAAAATGGTTTGTAAACCTCCAAAGCCCCAGTACATAAACAGATAAACAGTATATGTGTCTTTTAAAATTTCATGGTGATAGGGATGCAGGAGAAGCAATTAGGGGAAAAATGTCTAAAAAGACATTTTAATTGGGATGCTAATGAATAAAAGATTGAGAAACATTCCTGCAGAGGAACCAGTATCTTTCCCAACTTTTTGTGTTTTGCTTAGGGACCATTTATAGAGGCTCCTGTAGATGTGATGCCTATGTTTTGGGTGGTCTCTGTCTCCCCAGGAGAACTGTTATAAGAACCGTCATGATCAGCATGTGCTAGCATTGAGCTTTACCTGTATTGACTCATTTAATCTCACGTTGTTCTGTGAGATAGTTATTATTCGCATCCCCATTTCATTGATGCAGGAACTATCACAAAGGATTCAAGTAGGTTACCAGAAAGGCACCCAGGTAAGTGGTGCAGTCAGGATTTGAACTCACGCAGTTGAACTCCATGGGCCACTAGTGGTAGTACCTCTCCTGGAGGAAATGACCTGAGAAATGTTAGGAGGGAGAGATAGCGATGTTCAGCCTCTCAAAGGACACGGTAGCTTGGGGCTTGTAGCAAATGTTTACTACAGAGCTTCAAGCCATAGCTTGAAGGAATTACTGATGTGAATGTGACACTACCTAAAGCACCTTGGAGGAAGAAAGGCAATTGTGCCTTCTTGACTACATGGACATTAATTATAAGATGTATTAGATGGTGGGATGAACACTTCATGTCTTTTAGCTGATTTATTCTTTTAGCAACCTTAGGAAACAAGTAGGATAAGCCTCATTTTCCAGATAGGGAAACTGAGGCATAGAGGATTATCACTGACCCTAGGTTACATAGACTCCACATGCTACCTTATTTACTTATAACCACACATCCTACTGTCACCTATGTTTCTTTAGGGCTTGGGAGATGCTCTAAACATTTCTTAAGAATCACCAGTAACAGAATATATTAGAGCAAAATGAGAAGTGAAAGAGAAACTGTAGAGGAGTCTCACAGGCTTAACAGAAAGATACATGATCTTAAATATTTGAATTAGTAAGGGGCTTCCCTATTAAATAGGTAAAATATCCTCATGAGTCTCCACAATATGCCAGATGAAAGAGCTAGATGTGTTTTTATATATAAAAAGACTTCCTGGACACATTGGCCCCCCCCGGTAATTTATGCTTAGTGATAGTCATCATTATGGGTTAAAAAGCACTACAATGAAATTTCCTGTAACAACATCCAAAAGTAATAACTCAAGTCACTTATATTCTCAAGATCTTTATTGAGGTCCAGGCTATTACAATTCATATGCTTGATAGTTCTGAGTATTTCACTAACATATTTCTATTGTTTTATTTTTTAAATAATTTGGTAAACTCAGACACTTTTCATATCAGTTTTCTTCTGAAATTATGGTTGGATTTTTGTTTTTTTTCTTCTGCCATATGCCCTGTAATATTAGAGCTCTTGCCATATTTTAGCTCTTAACCGTTGGAACTTCAGTTCTGGTTGTTTTTCTATTTGCTTTTAAGTAAATGTCAGTGGTAATAAATCTTCCATTACTATATTAAAAGGTCATGAGTCGCCTTCACAAATATTACTTACTTATTCCCAACAATTAAAGAAAGGACTTAGCTTTGAAAGACCACTTAGTTTGAAAGACCCTTTAATAAGTATGTTTTTGAGCAGAGACTGTGGACATGTGTAAGCAAAATCTAATTTTAACTTTGTTCTACTAAAATCGGTGAGTGTAATCTGTGTTAAAAATATGTAAATCTGTACGGTGGCTTCACTCAAGGGTATAACTGCAATCAGTGCTAGAATATTGGCTCTCGCCCTGAATGTGTCTCTTTTTATTGACTTTCTTGACGATCAGTTTGAACATAAAAAAAAATTTGGCTCCAGATAATATACCGGTTATTCAGATCTTATTTGTAAAATTAGGCCTTTTTTTTGTTTAGTAATTTATAACTTTATGAAAAGGAAATGAATCAAAATTGGAGCATATGAATCAGGTAAAGCAGGGGGCTGTTAAAGGAGAGAATGGTCTTAAAAAAAGGAATTGTTTTAATTACTCTTTTAAAAAATAGGGACTATCCTAGAAAAGGGTCTAGATGAATCTATACCGTTGTTTCTACCAGCTGTCTCTGGAATGAGTATTGGGATTGGAAGTGTTGGTGGTCAAAGGCTTTATCATTATTATTATGATATGCATGCATTTTTTATGTAAAGTGATATCTCTAATGCATATTATTTAAGAGTCACCCACAACTTTTTGAGGAGCACAGTTCTTCTGTCAGGTGAGTTTACTAGACTTAGACACATTATGTAACTCTAGTGGTCTTCCCTAGAAGAAGGATAACAAGGTTTAGGGATCCTGAAAATTAAAAGTGAGCAAAAGGATTTGAATCACCAGTCGGGAAATAATTTTTAAAAGTAGTTAAGAGGCCCAAAGTGAAAAGCAAAATTCAGATTTCTAATACCTTACTACCATGCATAACTTTGTTGTAATCTCCCCTGTTGGCCCTAGGTTTTGTATAATTAAAATTTAGGGGCTGGAAATTTTGTTGAGACTTAATTGGAAGTGACAAACCAGAGACATTCCTGCTGGTTAGGAAAGGCTTAAGAAATTCTTATTGGCTAAATTACAAATATGTAACATTTTTTCTGAACACTACATGGTAGTTCAGCCTGCCTAAAGGTGACAAGATTAGCTCTGTTTTTCTAATGAAGTAGTAAAAATTAGATTAATAAGTACCAGGCAAAGAACCTTTTCTTTTTCTTTCTTTCTTTATTTTCTGTCTTTCTTTCTTTTTTTTTTTTTTTTGAAAGAAATCTTACCTTGAGTAGTTCTGGCGGTGGAGATTGGTGCCTTAATTAGCCACATGTTCTTTTTACCTCCTGGGAAATAAGTACGGGATAAAATTGGGGATCAAGACGTAGACGTACATTGACTTAGCACACGCCGCTAAGTAATTCATCAAGGAATGTTGGTAATTAGTCCTGCCTCTTTCAACTCTTGGCTTATTTTATAAAACTGGTTGATTTAAAATAATGCCTGCTGATTTATTACCCACACGTTTCAAGACTGGGACTTGGCTCTTAAACAAAAGCAATATTGTGCAGCGATGGAAACGCGCCCTGTTGTTTTTGTGTTTTTACAAATTCTGAAGGGCCGTCTATGGCTCCCCTATTAACTTTGTTGCGTTTTCTTTTGCCCGATTCAGCATTTTACTGGGCTTTTTTTGTGTGCCTTGGTGAAGAGAAAGGGGGAACAAATTTAAAACAAAACAAAACAAAAAAATAAAAAACAAAAAAATCCAGGCTCTTAGAGGTTTGGGATGTGAGGTGCTTGTCAAAGTGTATTGGTTCGGTGTGATTTGATGGAATTTAATTTGAATCCTTCGTCTGGTAAGACAGGCTATAGTAATGGCCTTTGGGTCTTTTTTTGTTTTTTGTTTTGCATTGTAAAATGTTTGGTGATATTTATGGCAGCCAGGTTAATCTTAAAAGATTGAATTTATGAGAAGCACAGAACCTCATGACTTCAGCCTCTTAGCCTTGGTATCCAAGCACTGTAGTACGTTATAATTTGAATGCCAGATTCCCATTAATGCCAACTGATGGACCTCATTATGCTTTGAGATGCAACCTTAATTAGCATCCCTGTTCAAAATCTACGATTAGGCTGTCTCTGATACATAACTTTGTAAAGTTGGGCATGTTTCCTGTTCTCTCTGGGGACTCATTGTCCTCATCTATAAAATGGATGTAATATAGTACTTGCCCTGGGGAGTTTTTGTAAGAGTTAAATGAGATAATACACAAAAGCAGTGCTGTCTAATAGAAGCAGAATATGAACCAAGTACATAAATTTAAAATTTCTAGTACTCTCATTAAAAAGAGTAAAAAACAAAAAACAGGTGAAACTTATTTTAATGTATTTCAGTTAACCTAAAATATCACTTCAACAGGTAATTAGTATAAAAATTAACAAGATATTTTCACACCTTTTTTCTAAGTCTTTGTGCTGTCTTTAAAATTGCATGTGTATTTTATACCTCCAGCAAATCCCCAATTTGGACACTAAATTTTCATCAGAAAATTTACTTGACCTATGTTTAGAGTTTAGCAAATGTATAGTTGAAAAAGTTAGATTCATATACCTAACTTGTTTCAAACATATTCAAAATATTTCTGAAAAATAAATTGGATATGTCTTTAAATTTAGATTTAAATTAAATAATATAAAAAGTTCAGTCTGAACGAGTCTGAACAAGCCACATTTCCAGTGCTTAGTGGCCACACATGACTTGTGGCTTTTGCATTGGACAGCACAGAAGAAAGGCATTAGCATAGTGCCAAGTAGATGGAAAGTGCCCGAGAAAGGATTCTGCTCTACTGTTGGTAATAATAAATCATATAGTAATTTACAATTATTAGTCACATGCATATAGAAATTATTATCATCTCCAAGTTGCCATCTTAATATGCCACTATTGTATCTACACAATATTACTGCCTTCCCACTGCCTGCTCCAAAGAAAACACACAAAAAAATTAGTCATTATTTTCTTGCTCATTGTTTGGAGCCCATGTTAGCCGACATATCTTATGTATGGTTGATATCTCCTGTCAAAAACAGCCTCTTATAGTGGAAAGCAGCAAAGAGTCACCCTCAGTAACATGGCATTTTGACTCATCTCTGCCAGTAGCCTTCCATTCAGACTTGAGCACGGTGACAGCCCTCGACTTGTTAGTCATACGTCTTACTCGTACTCTCAGTCCGGGTTCTTTTCAAACCTACGCATATCACACTTATATAGCACCTGTCCAGCATGTTAAAGGTGTCTAAAATCTTGCGAATATATAAGCATTTAATCAATGTACTTGGTGTGAAACAGACATTAGGGAACAAGATTAGTTAATTGTATGTTGTTCTTTACCATACATTACATAGTAGATTAATTAACATGAAGGATATTGAAAACTGGTTTTTTTTTTTTTTGGTGGTGGTGATTTTATATATAATTTTTATTTGTGCTGATGTATCTAAGGCAATTTTCTTTCTTAGTTAACTTGCAGTATATTTTTAGGAAATTATAGCACAGCTCATAATGTAATGAAACAATTCTTTTCTAATTCACTAGGCACCCAAGTTTTCTGTTTTGATAGTAATTTTCAACCACTTATTAAACCAAAAATAATACCTAAGTGATAATTTATATTTTGTCAGTCACCTTTTCATTCCTAATGCAAACAATGAGTCGATTATATTGGAATTAGTAAACTGTGTTAGAGAGATTTAATGTGTCCTTCATATAATACCAGAGCCTATAAAGTCGCATTCTTGTGCAATTACAAAAAGCAAGAAAGCCAAGGGAGCAAAAATATTAACTATGCTATGACTTCCAGAAAGAAAAATCATCACATTGTCTGATTTCATGATTTCCTTAGTTTGTAGTCAGATCTATTTTCTGAGTCTGTATTATTTATTTTAATACTTACTTTTTTTTTTTTTTTTGAGACAGTCTCGCTCTGTCACCAGGCTGTTTTGCAGTGGTGTGATCTCAGCTCACTGCAAACTTGCCTCCCAGGTTCGAGCAATTCTCCTGCCTTAGCCTCCCAAGTAGCTGAGACTGCAGGTGCACGACACTATGCCCAGCTAATTTTTGTATTGTTAGTAGAGATGGGGTTTCATCATGTTGGCCAGGATGGTCTCGATCTCTTGACCTTGTGATCCACCCACTTTGGCCTCCCAAAGTGCTGGGATTACAGAGGTGAGCCACCATATCCTGCCTATTTTAATATTTTCTTAACATCTTCTGTTAATATATGTTCATAAACATTCAGGCCACTGCAAAGTTGATTTCAGTTTTCCAGTAGTTTTCCAGGTTTGTTTTAAAATCACTTACCTAAAGAATTTTTTCAACTAATTAATTAGAATGTTATGAATATGGGTAATTGTGCCCATTTTTATTGACACATAGGACTTCCCAGTGTCTCATAGAGAAGGAAGACAAATTGAACATTATGACAAGACATTTAATTTTGATATAAAGTCTCTGTTCATTAGTTTGACATGAAGCTAAGGTTTTAGAACTTAATCTCAAGTGGTGGTAAGTATTCTGCAACTCAGGGGTTCTCAAAGTGTGGTCTGGAACTGGTAGCCACTGCATCGCCTGAGACCTTGTTAGAAATGCAGATTCCCTGTGCCTATCCCAGGCCTACTGAGGCAGATACTCTGTGGGTGGGACTCATTAATCTGTGTTTAACCAGCCTTCTGAAAAATTCTAAAGTATGCTCAGGTTTGAGAATCCCTGCTGTAGAAACCTTGAAGTTCTTTTGTAAGAAATGTAAGAAAAATTGGGAAATGCAGATGCAAATAAAGTCAAATAAATTTCTTTACTGTAGAGCCTCTGAGATCCTTTAACATGTGAAAAGTTATGGTGAATCTCCAACAGTGGCACAGTGGGCAAACACTTGGAGAAGAAAGGGAAAGAGTAAGAGAGGCAAAGGAAATGTTGCCTTGAGTTGCTCGGTGGAAGATGCAAAATACCTAATAGCTATTTAGGGTAGTTTGTACATGCGGTACATTCTGTTATATGCATATATTTATGCAAAGTCGCTAAAAATAGATTAATTCTGTCAAGTCTTGAGGAGGTGAACTGAGGACAAGATAGCAATAAGAATCTCTAAAATGACTTACTTTATATGTACCATGCATTTCTTTTACTAATAAATGTGGATGTTGCTGTAATAAAGTGCAAATTGATATCAGAGCTCTGTTTCATTTTTTTTTCTCTTATTTTTAGGGATTTTCGTGACCAGTAAAAACCAATGCACAACTCCTAATCAAATAGGGCCTTGAAATACTTGACTTTTAAAAATGAAAGCTTTTAAAATTGAAAGCTACTTAAAAATAATATTTTTTATTTTTTATACCTTATTTTTTAGAGCAGCTTTAGGTTCACAACAAAATTGATAGGAAGGTAGAGTGATATCCCGTTTATCCCTGTCCATACATATGCACAGCTTCTAACCCCAGAGTAGTACATTTGATTCAATCAGGTAACCTAGAATGACATATGGTTTTCACCCCAAATCCATACTTTATATTAGTGTTCACTGTTGGTTTTGTGCATTCAATAAATTTGGGAAAATGTATAATGACATGTATCCACCATTATAGTATCATACACAGTATTTTTACTGCCATAAAAATTGTCTTTGCCCTGTCTTGCCTGCTCCTCTAAAGAAAAAAGCTAGTTTTCTTTAGTAAATGTTTTTTAGCTATCAAGGGTTATTTAGATTCTACTTCTAGAAGCTACTCTTTTTAAAAAACTGGATTTAGATAAATGGTAGCACAAAATGGCCCTTTCAGAGTCTGCAGACCCCTGACATCTGTAATTTCCCAAGCAGCAGGCCCTTGATGGTCTGTCTCTGACATCAAAGGTCTTTCTACTGACGTGTCTATGGTCTTGGCTTTGTCTTTTACACTGGGGCATTGACATCAAGAGAAAGTGTTTTTCTTCCTTTCTCTTTTCTTTTTTGCTATTAGTTTTCTGCCCGAGGGCAGTATATCCAGCGCATGTGGCCAGCCTGCCCTGCCTGTTGAAGTAAAACAAACGGTCATTTTAGGAAGCTCCACGGGAAAGATCAACTCTTTCTGATGCTGGAGTCCTTAACATGCACGTCCAGCACGCTGACCAAGTCCAGCCTTAGATGAGATCTGGCTCATATATAGCCATGAAGTGTACTTTTCTTCTGCCAGAAGATACTGATTGCCTTCTCGCCTTCTTACGTCCCTTCCATGCTTACAGTCCACCTAGTAAGAGGAGAAAAGGAGAAACCATCCTAAGATACCCACTGGGGACCTCTGCACTGGATCATGAACCTTGTTTCCTAGACCTACTTTGCTTTTCTGTTAGGATTTGCATTTTTCATTAAAATTCATTCAAAGAACTACTGCCCAGAGGCATTTGATTATGCCTATACCTGCTATCTGGTTGCAGTGTTGAAAGGCATGGGCTCTGGAGTTAGATGGGCAGTGTCTATATGTTTTCTCAGCAAAAACATATAGAAACTGTGTCTATATGAATTCCCTTGTTTGCATAACACAGATAATAAAAGTCCCTAGATCATAAGGTTGCTCTGAAGAGTAAGTGACATGATACTTGCAAAGAACTTAGCACAATGGTGCCAGCACAATACATTTTAATGCCGATCACTGTCATCAGCATGTCAACCAGAGACACCCAGTCCATAGTAATTGAGCCACATAATGGGTTCTTGAAAAGTGACTAAAAGGTTAATGATTTGGTAAAAGGTCAGGAAAGTTGATTCTACTTATAATCTACAATTAATATCTCTAGAGGTGCCTCAGATGTGTAAAGATTCTTTTAAACAATTACTGTTGAATTACATTGCAGCAGCAAGGAATTTTAATTCTTAGAAACTGCCTAGCTATGTAGATTCCTCTAACAGTATTTTTTTGGGAGACAGGGAGTAGTGAGATGCTTGACCATAGTTTTTAACTTTCCTCCAAATTACATCCACTACATGAAAGTCTTAGATGTTGTTTTGATGATTGACAGCCAAATTAGGCAGCTGTTAAATGCTTACTTATAGAAAATTCTGTGGAAAGTGGTAAAAATTGGGGTTAACGTTTCAAGAAAAATTAATAGACATCAGGCTATCAAAATGTTTCTTGATTCTGAAATTAAGCTTTCACTTATAAGCTGAGAAGCCAACAATTTTTGGTTCTAGAATTCAGGTTAAATAGGAGTGACCATATATGATTTCATTAACTGTTCACTTTTGAAAGTCTTATTATTTTGGGGCAAGTAAAGGTTCAAAATACATTTAATCACAGCTTTTCACCCCTAAGTCACAGGACCTACACTACAGAACTAGTCAACTAGTGTTCAGAGTGTTTTCACTGCTAGTGAAATTGCATAATCATTTTTATCTGATCTCTAGTGTTTTGACTCATTTGCTTTAGAATTACTTGACTTCTTCCTTATATGATATGTCCATTTATTTTTCTTGATCTAAGACTGTACTGTGCTGGCCTGGCACAGTGGCTCATGCTCGTAATTCCAGCGCTTTGGGAAGCCGAGGCAAGTGGATCACCTGAGATCAGGAGTTCGAGACCAGCCTGACCAACATGGTGAAACCCCATCTCTACTAAAAATATGAAAATTAGCCAGGCGTGATGACAGGTGCCTGTAATCCCAGCTACTTGGGAGACTGAGACAGGAGAATCGCCTGGACCCGGGAGGCAGAGGTTGCAGTGAGCCAAGATCATGCCATTGCATTCCTGTCTGGGCAACAAGAGCAAAACTACATCTCAAAAAAAAAACAAAAACAAAAACAAAAACAAAAACCAGAAAGACTGTACTGAGCTACCCTAACTCCACTACCCCCAGTCTCTTATAATTTATGGTACCAGTTTAATTTTTTATTATTTATTTATTTTTTTACCTTTTAGAAACATGTCACCTTGACTGTTCTGTAGTCAGTGCCAACTACTTGCTGACCTTTATTTTTGCTATTAAACCATTTATCTTACTTCCATTATATATACTATCTTCAGATAAGACCAGAGGCCATTCTCTCCAACCAGTCTAGCAAAGTTCACTACTTTACAATTGATACTGCAACCATGAAATCAAACATGCCTCTGCATGGACCTGTAGTATGACCTTGAGGAAGTTGCCTTTCTGGGCTGAGGTTTCCCCATCTGAGTAGTCTCAGACTTCCCGCCTAGCCTTGACTTTTAATGAACTGTCTCTTTTTTCCTGGAGAATCCCCCACCTGCAGACCACTGAAGTTTTATTTGTGATAAGATGAAGGTGACAAAGGACTTTAAAAGCCCTTGAAAGAAACATTAGGCTTGTTTTAAGTGTTAGATACATAAAAATAGTTGCCATGATAAAGAACGTGGTTGTATATAATACTTACAGTTCCACTATAGCTGAAGTCACCAGTTTCTCCTTGAGAATGTCAACAGGTGAGTTGAGAAAAACCTCTTTTTTAGACATGCTATTATTTTGTCTAAGTGTGTTTTGCCAGTTATAATAATAATATTAATCCTGGATATCACTTACTGCATTTCTGAGACTTTTCTAAAGGTCTTTTGAGTAGAGATTGAGCAGAGACTTACTCAGAATAGGTGGTGAGGATGTCAGCTAAACTGCCATAAGTTTATTTACACAAATGTCTTAAAGTCTATATTAAATATTGAGTTCTCAAGTGCACTAAATCCCTAATATTAAAATTTATCTCTGGCACAATTTTTGGTCACAGAATGTTCTATAGCTCTTATTTTCTTTCTTTTATGAAGCAGAAAACAAAGGTTAAGGATGCTTTTTATGTTTGGTCAGTGGGTTTAAGGACAGAAGGAGAATTTACAATGTGATTCACTTCTATAAATATTTTGCTCACTTTCCTTTAGTTTATATATTAATACGGATTTTAATTCTCTCCTTAAGAGAGAATGTGGAGAGAGACAGAGAGAGAGAGCGTGCGCAAGCGTGTGTGTGTGTGTGTGTGTGTGTGTGTGTTTTGACCATTTTTCCCTCATTTTCCTCTTTTTCCTTACTTAGAAAATACCTCTTCAGATGCTAACACCCCCCTCCCCTATTTACCTCCCTCTCTCCCTCCCTCTCCTTCCTTCCTTCCCTTGACTCCTAGGTCTGACCTTAGCTAAACTTGGGCAAGTGACTTAGTCTAAACCTTAATTTCCTCATCTGTTGCAGTGTGTTTCTTTAACATGAAAACATCCCATGTTATTGACAAATAAGAAAGTCAGGTCAGTATATCATGAAAATCCTTTTGGTTCATTTTCTACAGCATATTAATGCTTGAAGCAGTCAAAGACAAGTTTTATCATATTTAAAGAGAAAGCCTTAACCCTAGATAAAGCATTACTTGGCTTTCCACAGGGCACTGCTCTCTGGAGAAGTTGAGAGTTCAGAGGCAGCAGCTGCAGAGACACTGCTGTCTGTGCTAACACGGGACATTCATAAAGAAGGCTATCTCTGGGATCAGATTTTAATTTTTAAAATAAGGATCAACATTAGAAGCATCCATTCTTGTTATCCATGGTCTACCTTTAGAGAGAGAAAGCAGGAAATAAGGATCAACATTAGAAGCATCCATACTTGCTATTCGGGATCTACCTTTAGCGAGAGGAAGCAGGAGTTCCAGTGTTTAAGGCTGTCTGGGATGCTGGCTGCAGAATCCAGTAGAAATTTAACCAGCTGGTGTTGAATTAGGGTTTACTGATTGTTGTTATTCGTGCTCTGGTTATATAAAGCTGCATAGGTTTCGAGGGATCTGCCCCCAATTCTCTTTTTTCTTAATATGCCCTGTTATTCATAGTGTGTGATTTTTGCAGAACGTGATGTTTTCCAGGACTGTAGAGATGAAGTTAGAGCAGAAACACTTGAACCAACCTCAGAGTTGTAATTAAATGAATTAATGTATGTAAGTACCTAGCACAGCTCCTGAGTTGGTTGGCTTTGATTGGAGTCTTGAAGGACAAGCAGGAAAGGGCTCAAACAGTATCATCTCTTATGTTGAACCTTCTAATATTGCAGTTTAGCCTCAGAAGGTGAGGGACGTATCCCTGTAATGGTTTGTGTTGAATGGAAACTTGAAGAACAAGTAGGGTTATACCCAAAAGACTAGGATGAGGGGGCATGGCAGGAGGAGAGAAATGAAGCAGTAATACATACTTCAGATTTTGGTGTGAAGCAGTGAAATGCAAGGTAGCAGAAGGTAGGACTAGGAGGGTGTTGGGAACTGAAGCTGGGTGAGCAGGGCCCAGGACCTTGGGTCTGTTGCAGTTGGGATTGGGTAGCCATCAATAGCATGTCTTCTTTTCCTTTTAGGGAAGAAGAGGGTTGTTAAGGTAGACTTCTCTGGGAGCTGGTGGAGGTGTTGGCATTGGTTTTAGAGCAATGCGGTTGGGGGTGTGGAGGTGATCAAAATGATTTGGGGAATAAGAGATGAAAGTGTTGGCTCCAGAAGACATAAGAAGAAAGCATTGGTTAAAGAAAATTAATGAGTAAAGCGTATAGAACCTTGTTAGAAGGAAGAAGGCATAATACTATAATACTTTACATATAAGAAAACTGAACATAGTACAGCTTAAGAAATTGGTCTATATTGGGAGTTGGCAAACAATATCCATGGGCCGAATCCTGCTACTGCCTTTTTTGGTAAAGTTTTATTAGAATACGATCATACTCATTCACTTTCATAGGGTCTGTGGTTACTTTCACACTACAATGACAGATTTAAGTAGTACAACAGAGACTTTGTGGCCCACAAAGCTGAAAATAATTATTCTCTGGACATTTATAGAGAAAGTTTTCTGACTGCTGGTCAGTGTGCATGGCTAATAAGTAGAACTGGGTTTCAAATCTTTGAGAGTTGAGATCATATCTATTTTGTTCACCTCTGTATCCAGGGTATTTTACATTGTGTCTAACATATATAATAAGCCCTCATACATTAACATTTATTGAATTAATGTATAAATGAATGAATGAATGAAATAACAAAGTCAAGTCTACTTGATTCACAGCTTGTGCTAGTCATTATTATTCTGTACTGATTCTTACAAAGATATTGAATGGGAGTTGATATGCAAAACAAATATTTATTGAATGCCAACAATGTATAAGGCATGTTCTTGTTTTTAGGTTATAATGAAAAACAGATTTTCTTTTTTTTTTTTTTTTAATTTTTTTATGTTTTTTAGAATAAAAAGAATGAAAGAGAGAAAGGAACAGGAAGAGATTTTAGAAAAAGAGAGAAAAGGAGAAAGAAAGAAACAGCAAAAGAAAGAAAAAATGAAAGAGAAAGAGGAAGAGATTTTAGAAAAAGAGAGAAAAGGAGAAAGAAAGA
>CAUYQU010056331.1:0-77755 GCA_963574635.1 Cheracebus regulus
ATCTCTTCCTCTTTCTCTTTCATTTTTTCTTTCTTTTGCTGTTTCTTTCTTTCTCCTTTTCTCTCTTTTTCTAAAATCTCTTCCTCTTCCTTTCTCTCTTTCATTCTTTTTATTCTAAAAAAAAAAAAAAAAAAAAAAAATTTAAACATACATATCTACCTTATGACCCAGTAATTTCATTTCTAAATATTTTACCAGGTCCACTCCTAGCTACTACACAAGAACAAGAAAAACATAAAGATTTGTACATGAATGTTCATAGCCATTTTATTTATAATAGCCAAAAAGCCTAAAGCAACTCAAAGGTGTGTTGAAGGTGTATGCTTGGCATTCTAGGAAACTTGCTCATTACTGCTAATTAAAAGAATGGCAATCAGTGGGGCATGGTGGTTTACACCTGCAATTCCAACTTTGGAAGTTCAAGTGGGTAGATCACTTGAGCTCAGGAGTTTGAGACCAGCTTGGGCAACATGACAAAACCCTGTATCTATAAAAAATACAAAAATCGGCCAGATGTCGTGGTACACACCTGTAGTCCCAGCTACTCAGAAGGCTGAGGCAGAAGAATTGCCTGAGTCTGGGAGTGTAAGAGGCTACAGTGAGTTGTGATAATGCAACTGCATTCCAGCCTGGGCAACAGAGTGAGACCCTGTCTTAAAAAAAAAGGAATGGCAATCATAGCTAGCATTTATTGAGCACTTACTATGAGCCAGGCAGTATGGTATTAGAATGTACATTATTTAATTATTAAAAGAAGAACTTTAGACAAAATTATATTTAACAGAGTTTACTTGAGCAAAGAATGATACTCTAATCAGGCAGTCCCTCAACCAGAATAGGTTCATCAAAACCACTCAGCAATAAAAAGGAACTGATACTTGCAAAAGAACAGGGAAGAATTCCAGAAACATTAAGCAAAATAAGTCAGATGCACATACAAGAAAATATATTCTATATGATCCCATTTATGTGAATTCTATGACAGACCAAACTAGTTGATGGTGATAGAATTCAGAAAATGATGATGGGAGAGGAAGAGGAATTGATGGAAAGAGCACCAGGTAATAGGAGTGTTCAACATCTTGACTGTCAAACCTCAGGGAGCACTCAAGATTTGTTCATTTTATTGTATGTAAATTATGCCTCACTTAAAAAAAAAATACCACCAGTTCAGGGTCCTACTTGCCAGAGATTCAGATTTAATGAATCTGGGATGGGGCCAGACCAAGTTTGTTTAAAAGAGCCCCCACGTGGTCCTAACGTGCAGTTACATGAACCACTGTCTAGTCCAGATCTTCACTTCCTCTTCCATTTAGCTCTATTTCCATCTCCACCATAAAAGTCTAGCTGGATGGGCCTTAGGCGTCAGCTCTGGCAGCCCCTAAACCTCTCATAGGAGGAAATGGAGCTCTGGCCAAAGGTGTGTGTTTGGCATTCTAAGAGACTTGCTTGTTATCATTAGTTAAAAGAATGGCAATCATAGCTAGTGTTTATTGAGCACTTACTATGAGCCAGGCACTGTGGCATTAGAATGTACATTATTTAATTGTTAAAAGAAAAACTTTAAACAAATTAAATTTAACTTGGGTTTCACTGAGCAAAAAATGAAACTCAAATTGAGTAGCACTCCCCACCCCCAACCAGAATAGGTTCAGAGTGACTCTGAGGGCTGCTGAATGGTCAGGTAATATTCATGGACAGGAAAAGCAAAGTGATGCACAGAAAACGGAAGTGAGGTACAGAAACAGCCAGATTGGTTATACCTTCAGTGTTTGCCTCATTTGGACAAGATTTGAACAGTGGGCTGCCTTTCATTGGCCAAAACTCTGTGATTCCTACAAAGGTAGGTTACAGTGTAACACATTCTAGTGTAAACACACATCCAGCTAGGTTGCAGTTCACCATGCACAAAGCAACCTTTAGTCAAACTTTAAAAAGACAAAGAGATGGCTTTCGGCTAAAACTTCTTTAACATGATTTAATCTTCAGTGTAACGCACTATATAGCCACTGTTAGCTAACACAATTGTTGCTCCCTTTTCCAGGTGAAAAACCTGAGGTATGATGACTTGTTCCAGACGGCACAGCTAGCAAATGGGTCAGACAGCACTCCAGCCGAGACACTGCCCTCTGGTCCTTCCCTGCTACCTCTGGCTATTTTAGGAGGGCCACATGGTGCCCCAGAAAGAGCACCGGAGCCAGAATCTATGGGCTGTGGGACCTGGTGTTCTGGTCACACACTTTCTATCTATGTAATGCTGGGTAAGTTACCCAGCCTTTCTGAATCTGTCTGAATTCCTTATCCGTAAAATGGGTGTAACACTAGATCTGTCTACCACATGAAGCTCTTGGAGGGTTAAATGAGAAAATATTCAATGACACAAAGTGAAGAGACCATCGACTATCAGGAAGACACAGAGGAGCCTGGAGCCCAGGAAAGTGAATTGCCTTTCTCAAGGTCACACAGGAGGAATCCAGATCCCCCACTTGGCTGGAGTTATTTCCAACACATCCTGGCTGGGCTTCCCTTTCCATCCCTCCCCCAAGCTGGCTCAGGTCGCTTCTGCCTCCTGCTCCTCTCTGTCTCATCACCAACTTCAATCTGGTTGTCACTTCTCTGGCCACACTCCTCTTCCCTGGGGGAGCCCCATGCCATCCCTGGGCCAGGCTCTCTTCTCCATGCTGCCACTCTACACCCCTCCCTCCTGCCTGGCCTCACGGATGAGCCCCGAACTGAGCACAGCCTGGACTCCCAGCTCTTGATCCCACACACACACACCTGTGACAAGGCCTCCAGGGGAGGTTGGACTCCATAGGGAATTCCTTCACTCCACAAGCTCTACTGCTCCCCTTTTTTGGCATAAGATATAAAGGATTCCTATATCACTCTCTCAAAAAATGAATCTCTCCCTTCCTGACCCCCTAATACTAGAAATTCCTATAGCGAGAGGCAGGGGACACCTCGAGCTAAGAGAATTGTCCACTAGACAGAGGGCACACTGAAGACACCTGATCTTGTTTTGAGGAGACCAGTGGCTAGAAGGAAGGGATAAAGAATGCCCACAGGGGCCGGGCGCGGTGGCTCACACCTGTAATCCGAGCACTTTGGGAGGCTGAGGTGGGTGGATCACTTGAAGTCAGGAGTTCAAGACCAGCCTGGCCAACATGGTGAAACCCGTCTCTACTAAAGATATAAAAATTAGCCGGACATGGTGGCACACACCTGTAATTCCAGCTACTCAGGAGCCTGAGGCAGGAAAATTGCTCCAAACCGGTAGGCAGAGATTGCAGTGAGCCAAGATCATACCACTGCACTCCAACCTGGGCAACAGAGTGAGATTCTGTCTCAAAAAAAAAAAAGAATGCCATGGGGGTTCCTCCAGACAGGCCAGCCCTTCTAGCCTTGACCTCCTCCCCAGGTTGTGCTAATAGCCCTCACTCCCATCTGCTCTGGCAGGCAGCCCTACACTGACTGGAGGGTGAGTCAGCCCATACACAATTCCATCAGGCAGGCATTATTATCTCCATTTTACAGTTGAGGAAACTGAGGCCTGACAACTAGGCGAGTTTCCCAGGGTCACTCAGTCAGCAAGGACTGCAGTCAAGATATGAAGCTAGGCCCATTCACGCCATGGCCCCTGCTTTTCCACTGTGTCTGCCTCCTAGCTCTGAAGCATCTGTGATCAGGCAGCAAAGTCTCCTTTCCCTGCAGCTGGCCCTCTCCTGTCTAGCCCCTCTCTGTCCAGGACAGACCAGCAGGGTACAGGGACCCTGGGAGAATTGGGGGCTGACACCCTGCTGTCTCGTCATCTGGTCTCCTCCTCTCCCCTCCCTCTTAGCCCTGGTGGCCTCTTCTCACAGAAAAGCCCATGCTCACCCTGACAGCCTTGAGACTTGCCCAGGCCCATCCCACCCGGAGGCCCTACCGGAGCACTCAGCCAGCATTCCCAGATTACCAGGCAGAGCTGGGCACAAGAAATGCACTAACTTCCTCCCGGCAAGTGCTCTCTCCCACCTCCAGGGACCACCTAGAAGCCTTGACTTCGCCTTCTTTGGCCCCTTCTAGCCCTGCCATGGGCCATTCTCCACCTCTCAGCATCTCCAGCCTTTTCTCTCAGGGGGCTGTGAACACACAACCCCAGTGGAGTCCTCCCCACACACGGTCCCTCCGAGCTCAGCCCATACCACAGTGTGTTCACAGACAGATGCCCCTCACCTGGGAGTCCCCCTGAGGACAGAGGCCAGGTAACAGAGATCGCCCCACTAGAGCCTGTTCTGAGCTCTCAGATCACATGTACAGTTCAGTCCTGGCTACAACATTTTTTTTTTCCGAGACAGAGTCTCACCCTGTTGCCCAAGGCTGGAGTGCTGTGCCGTGATCTCAGCTCACTGCAACCTCTGCCTCCCAGGTTCAAGCAATTCTCTGCCTCATCTCAGCCTCCCAAGTAGCAGGTGCACAACACCACGACTGGCTAATGTTTGTATTTTTTAGTAGAGATGGTTTCGCCATGTTAGCCAGGCTGGTCTCAAACTCCTGACCTCAGGTGATCTGCCCGCCTCAGCTTCCCAAAGTGCTAGCATTATAGGTGTTAGCCACCACGCCTGGCCCTAGGACATTTTAAGAGCAGTAGGTGCTCACAAACCAATGATTGCCCAGAGGATGAATAGCCCGGGCAGTGAGAGGCTCAAGTGATTCTCATGCCTCAGCCTTCCGAGTAGCTGGGACCACGGGTGCACACCACCAAGCCTGGCTAATTTTTTTATTTTAATTGTACAGACGGGGTTTCACTATGTTGCTCAGGCTGGTCTTGAACTCCTGACCTCAAGGGATCTGCCTGCCTCGGCCTCCCAAAGTGCTGGGATTACACGCGTAAGCCACTGCGCCCGGCCAAGAGAAACTTTTTAATAGCATCTGCCGTAGAGGTAGCAAGGTTCCTGACATGAGAAAGATTCAACCACCGTGGCAGGGCTAGAAGGGAGTCAGCTCTTAAGAGTCCAGACTTTTCTCCCGCCAGGCCTGCTGAGCAAAGCCCGGTGTCCAGACACTGCCCAGGGAGTGCAGGGTCACGATGCCACATCAGGGAACCACAGGCAGGGACAGACTCCCTAGCTCAGGGCTTTCCTACCCTCCCCAAGGGGCTCTGTCTGGGAAATTGCCCCTTGCCTCACCCACGCCTGCTGCCAGGTCTCCTGCTGTGCCATTTCCAGGAAAGAAGCTACCATGACCTCCTTCATTGTTCAAGAACCCCAAGTTCTTAGGTCTAGCCTAAACTGTTCCTGGGACTGGATGAAAAATATGTCTGTGGGCTCTGTTTCCCATGATTGTAGGTATGACTGGCCCGCTCCTTTGAGTGAAGAAGCTCTTTGTTGACCAGAGAGAAAGGGGCTGCAGTGGCCAATCCCTCCCTTTAGACTCAGCACTCCCTTGCTTCGTTGGAAAGATCTTCAGCGCTTTGTCCCCTTTCCTTGAAGTTGGGAAGCAGCACAGAGTCCCACATGCCCTTCTCCCTCCTCTCCCTCTGCTGGTGGTGACCCTCAGCAGGTGGGCAGTCCTGGAGGACTCTGCCTCACTCCAGTCCCTGTAGCTCATCAACTGATTTCCTCAGTAGGAGTCACTCACCGAGCTCCGCATGATTCACTCACTGGTGGCCAGCCACCAGACTATGTGAACCAGTCCACCCGCCCTGCTTCTCTCCTGAGCAGGAGTGGCCCTGGATCCCTCCCTCCTGCACGCCTGACAAATTGTCCTCCTATGACTGCTGCTCTACACACTGGGCTGGGTTCCCACCAGCAGCCCCAACCTTGGGAGGCCTTTGCCTGATCCCTGCTTAAAGTGTAATGGGAAAAAGAGCCTTCAATCAAACACACTTGATTTTCGACTCAGCGGCTAACCTGAGACGCCCTGGCTTCTCGATGGGGGGAGGGGGATGACTTTTGAGTCCCGGTTTCTCCACTTGTTGCCTGTCTGAAGTTCAGCCAATTACTTAACTCTCTGGGCCTCAGTTTCCTCATCCATAAAATCAGAGTAATCATGATACCTACTTCCAAGGTGTGTTGTAAGGATTAAATAATTTAAAGCAGAATGACTTAATTTAGATGTAGATTCGTTTATAAAAATGTCTGGCACATAATGTATGCAAGTGTTATTACTGTTTTTTGTTTTTTTCTTTGAGCAGGGTCTTGCTCTGTGGTCCAGGCTGGAATGCAGTGGTGTGATCTCGGCTCACTGCAACCTCGGTCCCCTGAGGTGATTCTCCTGCCTCAGCCTCCTGAGTAGCTGGGACTACAGGCATGCCCCACCATGCCCAGATGATTTTTGTATTTTTAGCAGAGATGGGAGTTTCACCATGCTGGCCATGCTGGTCTCGAACTCTTGGCCTCAAGTGAGGGGCTCTTTTAAACAACCTTGTTTGGGCTCCATCCCAGACCCCTCAATGCCTGCCTTGGTCTCCCAAAACGCTGGGATTACAGGCGTGAGCCACGACGCCCAGCCAGTATTTTTTAATTTAATAAATAAATAAATAATGTATGTTCCCTTCTTCAAATTATTTCCCCTTGCCAAGCCTTAATTTCCTCATATGAAAAATGGAATAATAATGGCCACCTCCCTGGACTTGCCAGTATTAAATGAGTGAGTGTCTATAAGCACCCGGTTTTAGGGTATAGCACATAATGTGACTACAAGGTCAAGTGCGTAGTGCTTGGTGGGTGTTGAATCTCCTACCCCAGCTCCCCTTCCATCCTAGGTGTTCTCTCCCTCCTGATCTGCAGCAGCCCTTCAAGCAGGAGGGAGTCTTTCTGGGCAGATGCCTGCCTCCCTGCCTGCAGGCCCCAGAGGCAGAGCTTATGGCTTCCTCTCCCTGGCTTTTTCCTAGGCCCTGGAACCAGCAGAACCTAAGAACTGTGCAGGCCTTGCCCAATTCACCCCTGCCCTCCCTCTCCATCTCTCACTGACATCTTTTCAACCACAAATAGTTACTGAGTGCCCACTGCCTTGCCTGGCCCACGCTCCCTCCTCTTCCTGCTGCGTCCCTCCCCTCCACCAAGGCCTAAAGGGATGAAGATGCCTCTAGGAACCAGGGGGGGAGAAATGAGCCGAGAGGAAGGACCCACGAGAGCTCTGAAATGAGATGGAAACCACATCTGACTGGAAATTTCATTCACTCAACGCCCCACATCTTGGCTATGAAAAAGAGGCAGAGTTTTGGGATGAAGTGTGAACAGGATGAGTCACAGCTCAGCGACTCGCTCTGTGATGTTGCGGCTTGCCTCTCTTTGCCTTAGTTTCCTCAAGTGTAAAATAGGGATAACAAGAGCACCTGCCTGGTAAGATGTCAGAATGAAATGAGATGCCTGTAGACACCTTGGCGCTGTCTGTGCACACGGCAGTTTCCGAAGGAAATGGTCCTACCTGGGACGTCATACAGAGGTTAATCAACGAAAGGGCCTGGCTTTTTTTTCTCTCCAGAACAGGACGTCCCAACCTTTCTTAGTCCATAACACACCTTTGGACATGATGGAATATATGAAGGGGCCTCCACCCACAGGGTGACCAGTCCCAAGCATGCGTAATCACACACATACCAATATGTACACACACTCATAAAGGTTTTATGCCTTCCTTGAAAGCACACTAACTCACCATTTTTATCATACGTATCCCAGTGTGCCACAGTTATTGGCTTATATGCCTGTCTCTGCCATCTTATTTTAGCTTTCTGTCCCCAGAACTCAGAAAACTACCTGGCCTTCAATAAGGGTGTATGAATTATTCATGAATCCATTTGCCAGGTGCCTAGCCCTGTGTCAGGTTTGATGTAGGTGTCCCCAAGGTGTGGCATGGCTGAGTGAATACAGATAGAAGGTACATAAAAACACTCAGCCCGAGGCCGGGCGCGGTGGCTCACACCTACAATCCTAGCACTTTGGGAGGCCGAGGTGGGTGGATCACCTGAGGTCAGGAGTTCAAGACCAGCCTGGCCAACATGGTGAAACCGTATGTTTAATTAAAAAAAAAAAAAAAAAGAAAGAAAACAGCCCTGCCCTCCTCTCTTCTCCATGCTTACCACCCCCTCCAGTTTCCAGACCCAACACTGGCAAAGAGCACTGATGAAACCCAAAACTCCAGGACACACCCAAGCATGGAAAGGTCAGGCACCTGCGCAGGTGAACAGTGCGGCCGGAGGGATCGCCTCCGCATTTCAGCCTGGGGATTTTGGGGGAACAGGTTCACAAGGAGCTGCTCTCTGGCTGGACCCATTCTCCTTGTTCTATAAGGCTCCTGTCCCCAGCCTTCGGGCTCACATGCAGCCCTAACCTCCAAGACCCCCCACTTTGCTTTCTCCATAACGTAAATCTGTTTCATCCCCTTCTGAACAAAGACCGACAGCACCCACCTCCACAGCACCTGCGCGGCCTCGCCTCCCCTCACCTAGCCTCACCTCTCCATCAGACTCTCCTGCTGAGGTGGACGAGGTCTTATACTTGGCTGGCATCTTGCTCCCAAAGAGGGATGGAGCTGAGCATGCCCCTGCCCTTTTGCAAGCACTCCCTCCCACTTGCAAGAGGGAGAAGAGAACGGGAGAGAAGGAAAAAAGAGGGCAGGGGAGGGCAAGGCTGCTCCGACAACCACACTCTGGGTGAGCCAGAGTAGGATGGCTCCACCGGGCAGGGACGTCAGTCTAGCAAGCTGGAGGCTCCTCACCCTCAGGTCTGAGGCTCTGCCTGCCCGGTGAGCACCTCAGCACCCTGGAGCACCCTTCCAGGTGCAGGCGCAGGCGCCAGGAAAAGGCAGCGGGACTGACCGACCTGTAGGGATTGAGGGTGCAGATGGTGACCGCAGGGAAGACGAGCTTGTCGGAGTTGAGGTTGATGTTGAGGCTCACGGGGTAGCTGAAGTACTCTCCGAACAGCAGGCCGAATTGCCAGTACATCACGCCGAAGGTGCAGAGCCACAGCACCGCCCAGAAGGCCGTCTTCATGCGGTTGTGCTGCGAGCACACCAGGCGGATGGCGCCGTGGATGGTGGTGTTGTTGCAGAAGAACTCGAAGAGCTCTCGGTAGGAGCGGTGGAACTCGATCAGGGCCTCCTCCTCCGCTGTGGGCTGCTGGGGCGCCGCCGGTTCAGGGCCCAGCCCCTGGTCCTCATGCTTGTCCCCCTTCCTGGGCCTTGGGGTGGGCTGTGGAGGGCTAGAGTCCTGCTCCTCCAGCTTGTCCCCCTTCCTGAGCCCTGGCGTGGGCTGCGGAGGTTTAGGGTCCTGCTCCTCCAGCTTGTTCCCCTTCATGAGCCCCAGGGTGGGCTAGGGAGAGCAAGGGTCAGGGTCAAGGCTGAGCTCTGGGACCTGAGCGCCCTCACCCATCACCTCTGGAACCTGAGTGAGGCTGCCCCTGGCCGCGCCCACGTCCCACCTGGTGCCCACATTCTCCCACTCCTCCCTCCCTCTTCCACCTTTCCCGGAGCCAGCAGACCTTCGGAGTTGGGGCCAGAAGTGCTGCAGCTGGGCTTCCCGGGAACAGCCTCTCCTCTCCTTCCCTGATAGGGCCACCTTTTGGTTTCTGTCCTGGCACCTCCCTTTCTGTCTCCGAGGCAGTGTCTGCCCTCCTCCTTTGGTCTTCTTCCTCTGGGATCTGCGTCTCAGCTCCTGCCTCTCCCTCTCTGTCTGCCTTCTGTTTCTCTATGGGTGTCTCCCAGCTCTCCTCTTCCTGGCCTGGCTCCTCTCTCTGATCCTGCCTCTCTTCCTCTTCCACCCTGCCTTGCCCCCCTCACTCTAGACCCTCACCTCCAGCCCCTGGCCCTGACCTCGAGCTGTGTCCTGGTTCCGTCTCCGCCCCAGGACTGCAGGGCTCCAGGAGGTCTGGGCTGCCTCCAGCTTCCCACTCCCAGGTTGCGGCTGGACTGGGACTGGTTCCTTTCCAGTTGAATCTGGCAGCCAAGCCTCTCCTCCCCCTCACCTGACAGGTGCAGCGGCCTGACCGGGGAGCCCGCCCGCCGGCTGGCCAGGGATGGAAGCGACAGGAGCCTCATTAGCATCTCAATTAAAGGTGAGCAGGGCGTGGGGAGGGGCCGAGTAGGAGTCAGAGCCGGGAGATTTCCGAAGGGAGGAGGGCTCCAGAGGGCAGGTGAACCCGGAGTACTGGACCCGAGAAGGCAGACGCTGGGCAGGGGCTTTGATTCGGAGCTGATAGGCAAGGAGGGTGGGGGACAGGACGGAGAGTGAAGGGCAAAGATCTGAATAAGTAGAAGGATCCCGAGCCCACAGCCTGGAGGGCAACACGAAGAGAAGGGGCCAGCCAGGCTGAGAGGGCCTGGGTGGGGAGCCCGGAGGACGGGAGGACGGAAGAAGGGAGATAATAGAGAGGGACGGCGGACAGCGAAGGACGGAGAGACAGGGATGGAGGAGGGGCACTGAGTGAGTAGAGGCGGAGGGGGTGCCGCAAAGAGAAGGAACCGGCCCCAAAGGGAGCCTCTCTCCAGGCAGGAGATCAAGGGGGGAGTCCTAAGTGTGCTTCCAGAAGCTAGAGTCTCTGCAAGTGGGAAACCCTCCAAGGGCACCCACAGGTCAGCCTCACCCCCACGCCCTGGAGAGAAGAGAGAAGAGTCTCTGTAAGTCTCCTCTCCGCTCACTCAGGTAGGGAACAGCTCACTCAGGTGGGGTGCATCTGTCTCCACCTGGTCCATCCTCTTTCCTGCTGATTCCTCACCACCCCCTCCAACCTTGTCCAGACCTAGGGAGGGGCCCAGGTAAGGCTCGGGGTTGGGCAGGGCCCTAGGACATTCTGTCCTTTTTTCACCATTGGCTGCCAGGCCAAGAATGTGTAATGGCCCCTGTTGTGGTCACGGGGTTGCAGGAATGTGGGCACCCAGAGGCAGCGTGAGGGCCAGGCAGGACACTGTGGGCACAGACCCGGAGCCCAGGGAGAGGCAGGGAACGCAGACAAGGTGCAGGGAGGATGTGGCCAGCACCGGCTGTCGGGGAGGAAGAGAGTGGGTGTGGCACAAGCCTGCACAGGCCCTGGAAGGAGGAGAAACCCATCGGTAGGGGCTATATTTTTCTCCAAAATCTCTTTCTAAACCTAATGCAGCAAAAGGATAAGGAGTGGAGTGCCAAGTGGTGAGCAAGGAGAGAGGGAAGGGTCAGAGAATCAGGCCCAAAAAGAGGGCTGGAGGAGACTCTGGAGAGCCACCCACACAGCCCAGGCCCTGCACGCAATGGGGAGGGCTTCGGCTCCCTCAAGGGCCCCACCAGAAGCAGCCCAGAGTGCAGGAATGTGGTCACTGGCCTGTCCTGCCTCCCTCCGCAAGCCTGTAGACAAAGGCCCAGCCTGAGCACTGATGCAGACTTGGGGGCCGGGGGGTGGGTGGGTGGGTATAGGTAGCTGCAGCAAATAGGTAGCTGCAGTATCATAAGATAAGGTTTCTATTTGCACATTTTAAAAGATCATTTTAAAAATAGACTTCTAACCAAAGTGCAGGTCTCAGATTTCTGAGATAAGAGCTAAGAGGTAAGAGCCGAGGGCTGGGGGAGCCCAGGGAGGGAGAGAGGGGAGCTCACTGCAGGAGACTCAGGAAACCTTCCCAGAGAAAGTGTCATCTCTGCTGAATCTGTTTTTTTTTTTTTCTTTTTGAGACAGAGTCTTGCTCTGTCACCAGGCTGCAGTACAGTGGCACCATCTCGGCTCACTGCAACCTCCGCCTCCTGGGTTCAAGCGATTCTCCTGCCTCAGCTTCCTGAGTAGCCGGGATTACAGGTGCGCACCACCATGCCCAGCTACTTTTTGTATTTTTTAGTAGAAACGGGGTTTCACCATGTTGGCCTGGATGGTCTCGATCTCTTGACCTTGTGATCTGCTCGTCTTGGCCTCCCAAAGCGCTGGGATTAGAGGCGTAAGCCACCGCGCTCGGCCCTGAATCTTGAAGAGCAAGGAGTTTACCAGGCAAAGGAGAGAAAAAGTGGCACGCCAGGCTCAGGGCCCAGCCTGGTCTGTGGCTTCCTCTCTTGTGGCCATCCCTTGCAACTTCTTAAAGTGAGAGCCGGTGTCAACCAGGATTCCAAACCGGGTCCCCTTGCTTACCTTGATACCACTCATGATACCTCACCTAGGAAGGGATGGCTGGATTTTTCTTCATTGTCCTGATGAAGAAACTAACTCTTCCCAAGGATAAACCAGTTTTCTGAGGTTACAAAACAAAATAACAACAGAGCTATAAACAATTCGGAATTCTCCTCCTCCTCTGGGGTTGTCCACTTAGCGCTTTTGCCATCTACTTCCTGAGACAGATTCATGGGGGATCGGGGCTCCCATGCACCTGGATGTGAAAGCCGGGAAGGCCTCCCTCACTCCCGCATAGAGCCCATGGATTCATCCGCTCTCTGGGTGCTGGGTTATCTCCTTGGCTCTGTGAAAAGCTCTCTGCACTGTCCCTACTGCCCCAAAGATCCCAGATACCCGCAGAAACTCCAGTGTCCCTTGAGCCAGGTTCCTACATTGGCCATGGTCCTCCCTGCAAACACGGTGCTCAGTGCTCTGGCTGTTTGATCTCAAAGGTTCTGAAAAGCACCTCCCTGCTTTTTCTATTTGCATTCGTGCCTGAAATCCAACCAGTGGCTTAAGGCAACATGGCAGTTTTCATATCAAGGGCTCTGTGAGAAGAATTGCAATGCCCGGTCTGGGCTGAGCCAGAGGGTGGTGACCCTGCCATGTCTTGCAGGTATGGGAGCGGCAATGGCCTAGCACTGCAGTATGCTACACCCGGAATGGGCTAGAGCAGCTTGCTGTTGCGAGGAAAATAGAAATCTGAGACCTGCACTTTGGTCAGAAGTCCATTTTAAGGATGCTCTTTTAAAGTGTACAAATAATCTACAAATATGTTTTGTCACAATACAATTTTCCAGCAATGCAGAAGTATATAGAACAATAAAAGCTTCCCTTTGTCCCCTTCCTTTCCCTACCCCGAGGGGAGCCACTGTAATTTGTATATTTGTCTACATCTTTTTGTGTGCCTTTATAAACTTACATGTATTTTTTTTCTTTGAGATGGAGTCTCGCTCTGTAGCCCAGGCTGCAGTGCAGTGGCATGATCTTGGCTCACTGCAACCTCTGCCTCCTGGGTCCCGGTTTAAGCAATTCTCCTACCTCAGCCTCCCAAATAGCTGGGATTACAGGCACAAGCCACCATGCCCAGCCTATTTTTGTATTTTTTAGTAGAGGCAGCGTTTCACCATGTTGGCCAGTCTGGTCTTGAACTCCTGACCTCGTGATCCACGTGCCACGGTCTCCCAAAGTGCTGGGATTACAGGCGTGAACCACCATGCCTGGCCAACTTACATTTATTTTTAAAAAACAAAATATATAGTTCTTTTTTTATAAGAGGCAAATAGAAAAGCCAGGGAGGTGCTTTTCAGATCCTCCAAAAGAATATCGCTATTTTTCTACAGCTTCCATTTTTGCTTTTATTTACTTATTTACTTTAAAGACAGTATCATGCTGCTGTTCTCCAGGCTGAAGGATCATAGCTCACTGCAGCCTCCAGCTCCTGGGCTCAAGTGCTCCTGCCTCAGCCTCCCAAAGTGCTGCGATTACAAGTGTAAGCCACCATATTCAGCCCTTATTTTTGCTTTTAAACTATGTGACTTTGGGAAAGGCACTTGACCTCTCTGAGCCTTGGTGGTCTTACCTGAGAAAAGGAAAGGGCAAGAAGGGGTGGTAAGACACCCCAGATGGGCACAAAGACTTTTTCCAGCTGACCCTGCATCTAGCCCCTTGCTTCACGCATGAGGAGACTGAGGCCCACAGAAGCAAAGTGACTTGGCCACAGTCATCCAGGAGTTAGGGGTGGGGCCAGATTGAGAACTAGGCCACTCCTTTTGAAGCTCAGTTCTCTTTCTCTGACTTTGAGGGAAGTGCAGTTTTATTCTATTAGAAGTCAAGGCTGGGCTCGGTGGCTCACGCCTGTAATCCCAACACTTTGGGAGGCCGAGGCAGGTGGATCACCTGAGGTCAGGAGTTCAAGGCTAGCCTGGCCAACATGGTGAAACCCTGTCTTTACTAAAAATGCAAAAATTAGCCAGGGAGGCTGAGGCAGGAGAATTGCTTGAACCCAGGAGGTACAGTTTGCAGTGAGCTGAAATCGCACGATTACACTCCAGCCTGGGTGACAGAGCAAGACTCCTTCGAAAAAATAAAAAAAAGAAGTCAAGGGCTTTGTAAACTCTGTCTTGGAAGGACCCCCTGACTTCCCAGGACCAACCTGGATTCCCCCAGAGCCCCAGCCCTTCCTGTCCACCCAGGGCTGCCTTCCCTCCCAACACTAGCCATCCTCTAACCCTGTGGCGTGGTCAAAAAATGTGCATTGCTGCAGGGAGAGAAGTGAAACCAGAGGGCTGCTGTGGGATGAGGGTTATGAGTGCAAAGGGTCTTCCTGACTCTTGTTCTCCGCGGACAGGAGATGACAGAAGTCATCACCCTTCCCTCCACCCGCTTAGGGAAAGCCTATCTCTGCACTTACCACTGTTTACTATTATTATTTACTATTATCCTGATGTATGTGTGTTTGTACATATGCAAGGAGAGAGACCAGGCATATTGATCTTGGCGACTTCAGTGTCTAGTGGTCGCTGCTTGCTGACCCACTCTGCGGAAGACAGCAGAACTACATTCTTGGGTAAGACCCAAGGTTTATCTTTGACAGAGCGGGATATGCTATGAGAAAGCATCTGCAAAACTTCAACAAACCTAACTTCCTCTGACAACCCATTTATTTGTGGTCTATTAATTTATCTAAATTTTCTTCACTTTTCCTTTTACTTCTATCCTTTCTAGGATGAGAATCAGTTACTTAGTTAAATGCAGCTCTTTATTGTTACCGCCTGGAGCCATTAGCTACTCCACACTGGGCTACTCACTGTGGAAGGCGGCAGTCCTTTTAGCTGCCCTTTTGTGATACAGATTTCTCCTTTTTTTTTTTTTTTTTTTTTTTTTTTGAGATGGAGTCTTGATCTATTGCCAGGCTGGAGTTCAGTGGTGTGATCTCAGCTCACTGTAAACTCCACTTCCCAGGTTCAAGCAATTCTCCTGCCTCAGCCTCCTGAGTAGCTGGGACTACAGGCACATGCCACCACACCCAGCTAATTTTTGTATTTTTAGTAGAGATGAGGTTTCACCATGTTGGCCAGGATGGTCTCAATCTCTTGACCTTGTGATCCACAGGCCTCTGCCTCCCAAAGTGCTGGGATTACAGGTGTGAGCCACCGCGTCCAGCCTCAGATTTCTCTTTCATCTAAAATGGACCAGAAAAATGCCACTCTTCGTCTAGTGCCCTGACAGGTTACTTAGAAGCTCACTATTAGAAGTTTATCACTTTGAGTTAAGACAGGGTTGGCCAGATACGGTGGCTCACACCTGTAATCCCAGAACTTTGGGAAGCTGAGGCGGGTGGATCACGAGGTCAAGAGATCAAGAGAATCCTGGCTAACATGGTGAAACCCCATCTCTACTAAAATACAAAAGTTAGCCAGGCGTGGTGGCACTCGCCTGTAGTCCCAGCTACTCGGGAGGCTGAGGCAGGAGAATTGCTTGAACCCCGGAGGCGGAGGTTGCAGTGAGTCGAGGTGACGCCACTGCACTCCAGCCTGGTGCCTGGCAAAAGAGCAAAACTCTGTCTCCAAAAAAAAAAAAAGACAGGGTTTACCGACCCTGGCACTGTTGACATTTCCAGCTCTATCACTCTCTGTGGTGGGACAGGATGATTCTGTCCTAGCTACAATTCTGTGCATCACAGCATGTTTAGCAGCATCCCTGGCTTCCATCTGTTAGATGCCAGTAGCACTTCCTCCCGAGTCACCGTGACCAAAATCATCTCCAAATATTGCCAAGTGACTTCTGGGGGGCAAAGTCACTCCCGCTGAAAGGACTGGGTTAAGGCATTGCCACCACTGAAAATGCAAACACTCTGGAGAAGGACAACTCTCATCAGTTACTCACTTCTGGGTGTTTGCCAGACCCTTTCCAAGAGCACTAGTCAGCTAAGAGCAAAGTGGGAAAGAAGAGACAAAGAAAGTGTATTTAGAAGAATCCATTCCTGGCCGGGTGCAGTGACTCATGCCTGTGAGCCCTTTGCACTTTGGGAGGCTGAGGTAGGCGAATGACTTGAGGCCAAGAATTCAAAAACAGCCTGGCCAACATGACAAAACACCATCTCTACTAAAAATACAAAAATTAGCCGGGCCTGTTGGTGCATGTCTGTAGTCCCAGCTACTCAACTGAGGAGGGTGAGTCCAGGAGAATCGCTTGAACCTGGGAGGTGGAGGTTGTAGTGAGACAAGATTGAACCATTGCACTCCAGCCTGGGCGACAGACTGAGACTCTGTCTGAAAAAATAAAAAAAGAAGAAGAAGAAGAATCCATTTCCACCAGCCCCCTTCCTGGATGCCTCATGGGCCTATGGGAAGAAGGCTCTCTCAGCAGCTCCCTCTAAAGAAGGCCTGGGAGAAGAGCCCCACCCTCATACACCTTCTAGGAGTCCTAGGGCACTCGGCCTGGATCTCGTGTTGCCCAGTGGAAATCAGCCTCAGGGAGACTGGTGAAGAACACAAAAGGAAAGAAGCAAAAACAATGCCCTGCCCACGTGAGCTCACATATTTCTCACCCCTGTGAGTCTCCCTTTATCTTCCTGGGGAAGGCTGGGATTTATAGTAGCCATTTATTGGTAAGATTTGTCTTTCATGATCCAGCTGGGAAACAAGAAACACTCTAAGTCTTTCAAACAGCAGGAATTTAGGCTGGGCGTGGTGGCTCATGCCTGTAATCCCAGAGCTTTGGGAGGCCAAGGCGGGCCGATCATCTGAGGTTGGGAGTTCAAGACCAGCCTGATCAAAATGGAGAAACCCTGTCTCTAATAAAAATACAAAATTAGCCGGGCGTGTTGGCACATGCCTGTAATCCTGGCTACTCGGGAGGCTGAGGCAGGAGACTCGCTTGAACCTGGGAAGTTGAGGTTGCAATGAGCCGAGATTGTACCGTTGCACTCCAGCCTGGGTAACAAGAGTGAAACTCCGTTTCCCCCAACCAGAAAAAAAAAAAAACAGGAATTTAACACAGGAAACTAACTGGTACATAGGTGATGGAAGCGCTATGGGAGGCAGCTCAGAAAACAGCAAAGCAGGAAGCAGCTACCATCTCTAGGCCTGGAAAGATGGCAAGGTGATGGAGCAATCAAAGACCAGGAAGCCTTTGGAGCCATGTGACAGGAACTAAATAGTGTGGAACTGGTAGGAGATGGGATTATGGAAGGAGGGAGGGGAGGAAGGCAACCAGCTGCAGGTGAAGCCAGAAAGCAGAGAGAGGAGGAATAGCCCTGCTGCTTCTCTCCTCCCACCCACCTCCATCTCACAGGTCTGCAAGCAAACCAGCGGCTGACTGGCACAATAAAGAGGTGCACAGAGATAAAGTGATGTGGCCAAAATCAAAACCCAGATCTCAGGGCTCTTTCTTTAGGGGATAGAGAGTCCCTGAGGGCTGAAGTGCCAGCTTGGGGCTGGCAGCAGAAAGAAGGATACAGTCCAGCCAGCTGGGGTTAAAAGGGGTCTGACAGTGGTTATCTGTGAAGCAGGAAGTTTTGACTGGGAAGGGCATGCAGCAAACTTTTGTAGTACAAGAAACGTTCTGGAGCAGTTGGGGGATATGCAAGAATACACAAAAGTGAAAATTCTCTGAGCCGTATCTGTAAGATCAGTGTACTTTATATGCTTTGTTGTATTATATGTTATACTTCGATTAAAACAAAGGGTCTCAGCACTGTAAGACAGGGTGGGGGAAAAAAGATAGAAAGAAAAGGAGTCCCTGTCTGTTAGAGTAAAATCCTAAAATATTTTCTTTCTTTTTTTTTTTTTTTGGAGACCAAGTGTCGCTCTTATTGCCCAGGCTGGAGTGCAGTGGTGCAATCTCGGCTCACTGAGCTCTCCATCTCCCAGATTCAAGCGATTCTCCTGCCTTAGCCTCCCGAGTAGCTGGGATCACAGGCATGCACCACCACGCCCAGCTAATTTTGTATTTTTAGTAGAGTTGGGGTTTCCCCATGTTGCCCAGGCTGCTCTCAAACTCCTGACCTCAGGTGATCTGCCCACCTCAGCCTCCCAAAGTGCTGGGATTATAGGCGTGAGCCATGTCGCCGGCAATCCTGAGATATTTTCAAATGAAATGATACGCTGTCTGGGATTTACTTCTAAATAATCTCGAGGGATTAGAAGAGTGTGTGTGTTGGTGCGGGAGAGGGTATGCAGAATAAATGAAACTGACTGTGAGTGGAAGCTGGGTAGGGAGTATATGGGAGACTCCCAATATTACTTTTTTTCTTTTGGTATATTATCTTGGGTGTGAAATTTCCACAGTAAAAAGTAAAAAGAAGAGAGAAAAAAGGACCTAGGGTCACCCCACACATTCCTTTACGCATTTAAGTGCTCAGTGGGGAGTCTCATCGAGCCCCCAACGCTAGGGGCCTGTAAGGAGCAGCCCCATGATGCTCCGATACTCCTGCCCTTTCCAGCCATCCATGGCCCATCTGTACAGTGAGCTGCCTGCACCAGGTGAGGAGAGAGAGCCTCACCAAGTGAAATGCCTACCGCCTAGGCAGGTCCTTTCACCCTTTTGTGACCCCTCCTCCCCATGCACACTTCCCATTACCTGCACCAAGAGCCTGTCCAGACATCAGACCCAAAATTAGACAGACCAGTGTAAGGATGAGTGCTGAACAGAGTCCTTCAGGGAGGGAGATGGTGCCCAAGTGACCTATCTCAAGAGAAGTTAGCCCCTCATCCCAAGGGAGACACCCCTGAGCCACAAGGAGGTGGCAGAACTGCCACCTGAATGAGCTGGGACCTAGACATCAGAAGACTCCGATTGTAGCTAGCTCTGCTGTGGACTGGCTCTGTGATGTGGCCATCACTCATTTATTCTGTAAATACGTACTGGGCACATGGTATGTGCCAGACTCTGCTGTGCCTGAGGAACATAGCCTTGAAGATTCAGTCTGGGCCACTACAGCACTCACAGCCTGGTGGGAGGCAGACAAGACAGCAGGGTACAGAAAGAGGGCAGTCTTCATGGGGACTGCATAACCTAGGGCAGAGGATGCCCCCCAGAGCCTAGGTGAAGCCTCAAGGACAGGTGGGAGTTAGGAAGACAGAAACTTGGGGACCAGAGAGCCACGTGTAAAAGGGGGCAGCTGCAAGTAGCTGCACGGGTGGGTGGGCTGCTAAGGGGTGAAGGAGATAGGGGGAAGAAAGGGGACAGGAACCAGACTAAGCCACCCTGGAATCCCGGTCCCCTTATGAGTCACCCTTGGTCTCCCTCTCCATGCTAAAGAGGAGGGGGCTGGACCGGGTGGGCTCCCAGCTTCGGACAAGGAGCAGGGCTGGCTGCACAGCTCTCAACGGTCTCCTAGGTGACCTGTGCCTACTCCTGTGTGGATTGGGCTGGGTCGGTAGTGTAGGGGGCTGGCTGACTTGCTAGTCCCTTGTAATTTGTCTGAAAAAGTCCCACAGCAGGGCAGGACAATAGGGCAGGAACCCGAGCGTCTGCCAGCCGGTTCTCCTGGGTCTCAGAGCTGCTTCTGTGACCTCAGCCTGGCAGTCCCTGTGCCTTGCCCTCTCCATGCCTGTCCTCCCCTGGCCCCAGCCCCTCACTTTCCAGATCCCACACCCAGCTGTCCCCCGTGCTCTCTGGAACTCCCTCTGCCTCCCCTGCGAGGCTTGTCCAAGGGCTGACCCCGGGACCCGCCGCCCTTCCCTCGCTGGGCCGGGGCTGTCCGCAGCCCGCTCTCCGGATCAGGCTTCCTAAGAAGGGAGGAGGCCGGTTCCGGCCCCGCGGCCCTCACGTGCTTTCCCGGCCACCCCTCCCGCCCTGCATCGAGGCAGACAAGCCTGTTCCTCTTCCCTTGGCTGCGATTGCGACAGGGCCGGCCTGGCTCCCAGCGCTCCCTGTCCCCGCCCCGCAGCCAGCTTGCTGCACTCCCACTTCCTGAGCTCCGCCGTGGGAGCCCTGGAGGCCCGGCCTGGCCGCTCCCGGCCCCGGGGGGCACATCAGCCCTCAGTCCAGTCCCAGGCTCTGGGCTCCCGCAGCTGCCGCCACCGCTGCCCAGGGCGTCGGGCCTCCTGTCTTCCTCCCAGGCCCCCTCGCTGCTGGCCGGCTGGCTGAGTGGCCGCCATGCGCCTGCCTTGGGCCACCTCCGCCCGTGGCCTGGCCTGGGGGCCTCTGGTGCTGAGCCTCGTCGGGTTCCTGGCAGCATCCCAGCCCCTCGTGGTGAGGAAGGGGGCCTGGCAGGGGTGGGCGAGGGTGGGGAAGCGGGGTCTGGGCAGCCCTCGCTTCATTCCCTCTGCCCTCCCAAGCTGACCCCTAACTTTTCTCTCCTCTTCTCCATCTCCCTTTGAAGCTGCCTCCATACGGGCCCGAAAACCAGACCTGCAGGGACCAGGAAAAGGAATACTACGAGCTCAGGCACCGCATCTGCTGCTCCCGCTGCCCGCCAGGTGAGAGGCAGTGGCTGGACAGAGCTGGGCCTCGGAGGTGGGTCACGGGGGGCTCCAGCCCCCTTGTGGCCTTAGAGGGACGGTGAGCACTGTCCCCCCAGGAAAAATGGCTGCTGGAGACGAGCGTGGGAAACCCTGGACATCACCTGCAGGAGCTGGGACTGGCCCTCCCCACTGGGCCTCCTCTTTTCTTACCTCTCTGAGAGGGAGCCAGAGGGCCACGGGCAGGATGATGGGGGGCCAGAGAGGCTGAGGGACAGGCCGGGGTCACACCACAGGCAGCGGAGGTGAGGGTGCAGCCCTGTCTCCTGAGGCTCCACTGCCCCGCTGGCATTCTAGGCACCTATGTCTCAGCTAAATGCAGCCGCAGCCGCGACACAGTTTGTGCCACATGTGCCGAAAATTCCTACAATGAGTACTGGAACTACCTGACCATCTGCCAGCTGTGCCGCCCCTGTGACCCAGGTGAGTGGGGATGTGCCTGGTGAGGGGGAGGCTGGATTCCCTGGAGCTCAGCCCCTACCTGAGCCCTCCGGTCTCCCCACCAGTGATGGGCCTCGAGCAGATTGCCCCCTGCACAAGCAAACGGAAGACCCAGTGCCGCTGCCAGCCAGGAATGTTCTGCGCTGCCGAGGCCTCCGAGTGTACACACTGCGAGCTACTTTCTGACTGCCCGCCTGGCACTGAAGCCGAGCTCAGAGGTCAGAGGTCCCTGAGGGCTGGATGTGAAAAGGAGGCTGGTTGCCAGGGATCTCAAATAAGAGCAGGGAATATGGTACTGTGTCTACGGCGACCCCCTAGGTAGTTTTCCTTGGCTTAAAATTCCTCTTATCATTCCATGCAGAGGATCACAGAAGGGGTCTGGAGGGACTGGAACTCGGACAGGTGCAGGGGGCACATGAGGGGGTTCCTCTCAGTACTGGGAAGTTTGGGCAAAATGGTAGGTGGCAAAGCGGAGCTTGGGAAAGGTGAGAGCTATGGAATGGGGCAGAAGGGCAAGGAGAAGGCCATCCCGGGGCTTAAAGGAAATTCACAGTGGGCAAAGGGCTCCTCCCTTTTGCCCATTCACCCTGGTTGGCCTGCTTTTCTCTTGCCAGATGAAGTTGGTAAGGGTAACAACCACTGCATCCCCTGCAAGGCAGGGCACTTCCAGAACACCTCCTCCCCCAGTGCCCGCTGCCAGCCCCACACCAGGTAAGTGCACCCTGCCTGTGCTCCTTCTACCCTCTGAGAAGCCTCAGCTGCTAACAATCATCACCCCCCATCCTTGACACCGTGAGCTCGACTAGCCACTTCCAGCTCCACATGCCCATTGGAGTCCGGGCACTGGTGGGCCAGAGCATGAAAAGGTCATCATCTCTTTTTCCTCTGCAGGTGTGAGGACCAAGGTCTGGTGGAGACAGCTCCAGGCACTGCCCAATCCGACACAAGCTGCAGAAATCCATTAGAGCCACTGCCCCCAGAGATGCCAGGTGAGGGACCAGAGGTGAGGGGCACAGGGAGGTGCCTGGGAACATGACTTAATGCCCCACATCTTTAAAAAAATGGGGAAAAGATGAATGAACCCTTCCCTCCCAGAATTGGGGCAAGAAGAAAATTTCCTTACAGAAAAAACTGGAGTACCCCTAGGCTAGTTTACTTACACACACACACACACACAATTTTAAAGTTATATATACTGTAATACTATATCAAGGAACATATCCCACACTGAGATGTAATGATAACTATTATTGTCAACATTCTGGGCATGTCAGCATCACACAATCCATTTACTAGACCATATGCCTCTTTAGTAGACTATATACTATTATTAGTAGACAGAAGATTCCCCTTTGACTCTTTCTTGACTTTTTCCTGTGGATTGATTGGCTTGCTAGCCTAGTAGATGACTAAAGGTTGTTTCTAAGGACTGTAACATCACTCATTGGCAGAAGGTTTGCTGTGTGTATTGGGCACTCAGTCACCACTTTACACTCACTAACTCATTTCATCTTCTTAACGATGCTATGAAGTACATTCTATTATTATCCTCATGGACTGAAGGAAGAAACAGACTCAAAGAGGTTAAGTGACATACCCAAGATTACCCACCCAGGTGGTCATTAGTGTAACTAGAACCTGCACTAAAGGTTTCTTACTCCAGAGCCCATGTCATAATGCATGTGTTATCAAAAATTAGAAACTTCAGATAAGCAAAACTGAAACTCACCTGCAGAACCACCATCTAGAATATCCACTCTTTACATTGAGGCATCTATCCTCCCAGACATTTTTCTATGCATGTTTATACATACTGGGTTTTGTTGTTGTTGTTTATTAAAAGTAGAGTAATTTTAATATTTTGTAACCTGATTTTTTTCATTCCACGATGTAAGTATTTTTCCATGCCCTGTTAATTTTTAACTATGTATCAAATACGACCTGCATTTTAAAGCTGGAATTTTGGAGAGTATGTAAGCTAACCTCTTCTTATGTATGAAAAGCTGATGCTCAAAGAAAGGAATGACTTAAAAGTCACACCGCTGGCAGGAAGCCATGGTCCAGACTCCCAGTCCAATTTCTCCACAGGCCTCCCATTCCATATTCCCTTAGGCTACAGAGGTACATGAATCAGAAAGGGCAAAATGGCCGGAATACAAATGTGCAAGTCCTCCCACCGTTGCCCAGGTGTAGCTGATGGTCACTGGAGACTCCATGCTATTGCTGGAAGCACTGACATCCAGAGAAAGAGAAATTACCCACTGCTATGGATCAAAGCTGGAGAAGCTCAACTCCAGCCTCTCTTTTCTTCCCCTCCTAGAACCTGCCCTGAGCAAAGGGTGGAAAACTTGCAAACCCTGCTCTCTCAGGCGACCACAGACAATTCAGAAGCAAGGCCCCCACTCGCTCACACCTGTAAACACCCCCACAGGTACAGCAGGGCAACCCTAGCCCCTCTACAGTGGCCCCTCTGTGCAATGGCTGAGGCCACAGAAATGTGGCTCTACCCTGTGTCTGTTTACAACTCCAAGCCCCGCCCTTCCCTACCGTCTCCCAGTCCCACTTCCAGACCTTGAAAATCAACTGCCCAAGCTCCCGTCCCACATGCACAAGCCTGCTCAATCCTGGTCCCTGAGCAGGAGGGCACCAGCACCACCCTCAAACAGGTCCATCCATGATACAGTCTCTCCTGACTGCCAAGAGGTCCCCAAGTCCAACTTAGTTCCCCTTCTCTGTAACCCAAGGGAAGTTTCTCTCATTCTGCCTTTAGGAGCTGCAGTGTGGCTAGAAGGAAAAGAGCTGCTCCCTTTTCTCTGTCTGGGTCACCCAGGGATCTGGAAAGCTCCTCCTCCTCTCCTCTCTCCTTCTGGGGGCTGTCATCACCCCTCCTGTCTGCTTTCCTGGCAGGAACCATGCTGATGCTGGCCATCCTGCTGCCTCTGGCTTTCTTTCTGCTCCTTGCCATCGTCTTCGCCTGCATCTGGAAGAGCCACCCTTCTCTCTGCAGGAAACTGGGTAGGAAGGGGTTGGATGCAATGGATGGGGTGGCGGTGGGAGCCCAAGGGAGGAATATTCAACTTCCTCAGTGCAACCCTCCACACCCTCAAGACTCTCAATGCCTACCCCCAACATAGACATCCTTATCTCCATCCAGCTGCTTATTCTGAGGCTGGAGGTGAGAGTGACAGTGGTCACGTTGCTACACACTGTGTGGGGTGTGGAGGCTGAAAGGCTAGGTCTCAGGCCTGCCAGAGAGCCTACACCCATTTCGTTCTCCATTTCAGGATCGCTGCTCAAGAGGCATCCAGAGGTAATGGCGGGGGCTGAGAAGGCAGCAAAGAGGGGAGGAGGTGATGAGGGTACAAGGTGGGAGCAGACAAGAAAAGAGTGTGCAGGCTGACTCCTCACTCATTCATTCATTCCGCTGATGATTTACTGAACATGCCATATGCCAGCTACTGCCCTAGGTGCTGTGGGTACAGCAGTGAGCAAAACATAGTGCCTTCTTTCTGGAGTTGACATGCCCATGGAGCGAGAATAAAGTTAAATATATATCGGGGGTATAATTGCTAAATAAAGCAGGGAAGGAGTCAGTGAGTGACAGTGGCAAAGGATGGGGGCATTTTAGACACAGTGGACAGTAAAGGCCTCTCTGAGAAGGTGACATTTGAGCAGAGAGCTGAAGAAGCGAGGAGCCAGCCGTGGGGCTATCTGGGGTGGACATCCTCCATGACGAAGGAGCATCCAGTGCAAAGACCCTGAGGCAGGGGGTACGGGGAGGAGCAGAGGCACACCATGAGTTGCCAAAGCACAGAGTGGGGTTTGGGAACTAAAGAAAGATGAGCCAGCCTGGGCAACACAGCCAGACCCCATCTCTACCCAAAATGTAGTTTCAAGTTTTAGCCAGCAGGTCCAGGCACCAGAGGCTCACGCCTGTAATCCCAGCACTTTGGGAGGCCAAGGCAAGTGGATCACCTGAGATCAGGAGTTCCAGACCAGCCTGACCAACATGGCGAAACCATTTTTAGTATGTCTACTAAAAACACAAAAATTAGCCAGGCATGGTGGTGCACACCTGTAATCCCAGCTACTCAGGAGGCTGAGGCAGGAGAATTGCTTGAACCCGGGAGGCGGAGGTTGCAGTGAGCTGAGCTAGCACCACTGCACTCCAGCCTGAGCAAAAGAGTGACACTAACTCAAAAAAAAAAAAAAAAAAGTTAACCTGGCAGTCCCAGCTACTCAGGAGGCTGAGGCTGGAGGATCACTTGAGTCCCAGAGTTTGTGAGCCTGCAGTGAGCTATGATCACACCATTGCACTCCAGCCTGAGCAACAGAGCCAGACCCTTTCAAGAAAGAATGAAAGAAAGAGAGAAAGAGAGAGGGGGGAGGGAGGAGAGAAAAAGACAGAGAAAGAAAGAGAGGGTGGGTCTGGGGCCCTCGTCATTGTCATTGTTTGGGTCTCTGTCTGTCTGCTGCAGGGAGAGGGGTCCAATCCTGCAGCTGGAAGCTGGGAGCCTCCGAAGGCCAATCTGCGCTCCCTTGACCTGGTACAGCCACTGCTGCTCAACTCTGGAGACCTCTCCCCAGTCTCCACTGGGCTCCCCACAAAGCCAGCTTTGGAGGAAGGGGTGCTGCAACAGCAGAGTCCTCTGGGTCCGATCAGGGAGCCACAGTTGGAACCTGGGGAGCAGGGCCAGGTGCCCCACGGTGAGCCTGAGGCAGGGAGAAGAGTGTTGGGAGGGCTGGGGAGGGAGGGATGGCTGGGAGGGAGACACTGTGGGCCAGATGAAATAAAAAGGGACAGGGACAGAGACTCCGCTGCCAGCCAGTGTCACAACTAGAGAAGAGGGAAGAGACTGGAAAACCCAGAAACAGAGAAACGAACACAGAGCCCAAGAAACCAGCAGCAAGCAGGAGAGGGGCTGGCCGGGTGGGGTGGGGGGCAGGGGAAGGTGAGAAGAAGACGACGAGAATTCAAGAAGCAGTGGACCTGAATTAGGGGCCTTCCTTCCTCAACACTCTGCCTCCCTTCCCACAGGTACCAATGGCATTCATGTCACTGGCGGGTCTATGACTATCACTGGCAACATCTACATCTACAATGGACCAGTACTGGGGGGACCACCAGGCCCTGGAGATGCCCCAGCTACCCCAGAACCTCCATACCCCATTCCTGAAGAGGGGGACCCTGGCCCTCCCTGGCTCTCTACACCCTCCCAGGAAGATGGCAAGGCTTGGCACCTGGCGGAGACAGAGCACTGTGATGCCATGCCCTCTAACAGTCACCCAATTTGTCACCCATGACTGATGGTGCCTGGGAAAAGGCAGAAGAAGGGAGGCACAAGGGCACCTTCTCCCCTAAGGCCGCCCTACCCACGTGAGATTCACAGGGGGCCTGGGTAGGGCCTGGGGAGGCAGAGCCCTGAGGGACTGAGGCTCAGACACCTCTGAGAGCAGGTGGGCACTGGCTGGATACCGTGCCCTCCACAGGACTCTCCCTACTGCCTGAGCAAACTTGAGGCCTCCTGGCAGCCCCACCCACCCACTGGGGCTGCTCAGCCTCAGGCACGGACAGGGCACATGATGCCAACTGCTGCCCACCATGGCACGCTGCACCGGAGCATCGCACCGAGGGAGCTGCCACGCGGTCACCTGCAAGGACGTCATCGGGCCCTCTAAAGGATTCGTGGTGCTCATCCCGAAGTTTGAGAGGCCCTTTGGAGTTCCACACTTCACATGGACTGAGGTAGACCCTGCATGATGAAATTATAGGGAGGATGTCCTTCCCCCCCTCCTAGAGGAGAGGAAAGGGAGTCACTAACAGCGGGTTGGGTAGGACTCCTAGGTATGGGGAAGAGTTTGGGAAGGAGAGGAAAATGGCGAGTGTATTTATATTGTAACCACATGCAAATAAAGAGAATGGGACCCGGACCCAGATGATTTATTTTCTTGGGACTTATACAGAAATACTATTCCATGGGGACAATCTCAAAGACGAAGGTCAAGACACTAAAATATAATCCCTTAAAGGTATTTCAGTAAGGAACTGGTGGGTGTAGTCCAGTAAGAACAATATTAGTCAGTGATGGCTGACAACATGCCAAGCAGTGCGCTCAATTCTTTATAATACTAACTTATTGAATCCTTGCAATAACCCCATGAGGTAGATACGATTCCCATTTAACAAAAGAGGAAACTGAGGCACAGAGAGGTAACTTTCCCAATTCAGCTGCAAATGCAAAGCTGGGATTTGCACCCAGTTAGTCTGGCTTTTAGAGGCTTCTTGGGTTAAAAAACAAAACAAAACAAAAAACACTTCATATGCCACACTCTTCCAGAATTTCTCTGAATGGGTAGAATGGTCTGGCCCTCTCAGATAATCAGATCTCTTCATGTTCCACAGGTGTTACGTCTCAGTCAACTCTCAAACATCTAGCCTCATGCAAAGGGAAAAATATTCTCCAAGGTTGGTTGAAAGGAAAGGTGTGCACTTTTTTATCTTTTATTTTTTGAGACAGAGTCTCATCCTGTTGCCCAGGCTGTGGTGCAGTGGCACTATCACAGTTCATGGCAACCTTGAACTCCTGGCTCAAGGGATCCTCCTGTCTGAGCCTCCCAAGTAGCTGGGGCTATTGGTGTGTGCCACGAAACCCGGCTAATTTTATTTTATTTTATTTTTTTGAGATGGAGTTTCACTCTTGTTGCCCAGGCTGGAGTGCAGTGGTGTGATCGCGGCTCACTGCAACCTCCACCTCCTGGGTTCAAGCGATTCTCCTGCCTCAGCCTCCTGAGTAGCTGGGATTACAGGCATGTGACACCATGCCCGGCTAATTTTGTATTTTTTTTAGTAGAGACGGGGTTTCTCCACGTTGGTCAGGCTAGTCTCGAACTCCTGACCTCAGGTGATCTGCCTGCCTTGGCCTCCCAAAGTGCTGGGATTACAGGTATGAGCCACTGCACCCAGCCTTATTTTTTTGTATTTTTAGTAGAGATGAGGTCTCCTTGTGTTGCCCAGGCTGGTCTCGAACTCCTGGGCTCAAGCAGTCCTCCTGCCTCGGGCTCTCGAGGTGCAGTGATTACAGGCATGAACCACGGCGCCTGACCCGAGGTGTGCACTTTATACACACAGTGAGAGAGCCGAAACTCACATTCTGTTGGTGAACAGGAGTCTAGGCTGGCCTCCTTCTGGCTCAGAAAGAGTATGATTTTTACGTTTTTGGTTTCTTTTTGTCTTCTTTTATCCCCCCGCCCCCGCCCAAAAAGGACTTTAAATCTCCGAAAGCCCTCTTATTAGTAAATGTTTGCCTTGCCCCTCCCCACCCCTGAATTCTCTCCCATGCTGACACTGTAGAGAGGATCTTAGCTTGCAGGATTGTTAGGGAGCTGCTGCCAGCTGGCTGCTCCTTCCATAAAAGGCCACTCTCATGGATCTGATGTGAAGAACTCTGTCGCTGGGGCTCATCAGGACAGGGCGGCTGCAAAACACACACCTCAGAAGGCGTCTGATCCAACTGAGTGGATGGGTCATTTAAGGTTGACTGTAAAAGCATCAGCTCCAACTTCCTTTTTTGAGAAGTAAATAATGGTGAGCTGTATCTTTAAATAAAGTTAAATCCTCCTGTCCCTACAATATGCTGGGCCCAGACTGCATGGACTAGATTTAATCTAATCTAATCGTTTAGATTAAAAAAGAACAAATTTTATACATTTTTCAACAAAATAAAAGGAGTAAAATATTTTGAGAGAAATGGTGCTAAAACACAGCCCTCTGTGACACCATTCAAATTTACAATCATACCTGCATATATATATATGCAGAAATTTCAAAAAAAAATTAGCCAGGTGTGGTGGCATGCACCTATAGGGGAGACTGAGGTAGGAGGATCACTTGAGCCTAGGGGTTGAGGCTACATGAGCCATGATTGTGCCACTGAACTCCAGCCAGGGCAACATAGCAAGATCCTGTCTCTAAAAAAAATATAGGCAGGTAAGTTGGGCACGTTAGTTCATGCCTGTAATCCCAGCACTTTGGGAGGCTGAGGCAGGTGGATCATGAAGTCAGGAGTTCAAGACCAGCCTGGCCAACAAGGTGAAACCCCGTCTCTAGTAAAAATACTAAAAAATTAGCCAGGCGTGGTGGTGTGTGCCTGTAATCCCAGCTACTCAATAAGCTGAGGCAGGAGAATCACTTGAATCCAGGAGGTGGATGTTGCAGTGAGCCGAGATCCCCCCATTACACTCCAGCCTAGTGATAGAGCAAGACTCCATCTCAAAAAAAAACAAAGAAAAAGAAATGGGGTCTTGCTATGTTGCCCAGGACTGTATGAAACTCTCAAACTCCTGGGCTCAAGTGATCCTCCCACCTCACCCTCCCAAAGAGCTGGGATTGCAGGCATGAGCCACTGCACCCTGCCTGCCTATATTGATTTTCTAGGGCCACCATAACAAAGTACTGCAGACTGGATAGCTGAAGCTGCAGAGATTTAGCTTCTCACAGTTCTGGAGGCTGGAAATCAGAGGTCAAGGTATTGGCAAGGTTGGTGTCCTCTGAGACCTCTCTCCTTGCCCTGCTGATGGTGGCCTTCCTGTCACCCATGTCTTCACATGGTCTTTCCTTTCTGCATTAGTGTGTCCTAATCTTCTCAGTGGATTAGGGCCCACCCTGCTGACCTCATTTTGATTTAATTACCTCTGCAAACCCCTGTCTCCAAAGAAGGTCCCATTCTAAGGTCCTGGGGATTACAGCTTCAGCACATGGATTTCGGAGGGGGCACGATTCCACCCACAACACTGCCCCTATTTTGCCAGTGCTGAGTCAGTACAGGCTCCAGGACACATCCACAGAGCACAGGCCACATGGAGGGGAGCTCCTGTCTAGAAGGAAAAGCTGACAGAAAACCAACAAAGACAGCTTTTTGATGGTGGCCTTCAAAATACACAATAGGATGACACAGCAGTGGACAACGGGATAATCGTTAGTTGTGAGAACACTAATCCTCTACCCCAGGGAGGAGACAGCTGGCACCAAGTCCAACCCACATTCACACGGCGGTGGGAAACCCATGAGGGGGCTAAGGCTGTAGTCCAGAAGAAAGGTGGATGAAACGGACAGAGCGGCAGCACAGGGAGATGGGGGAGCATGGGGTAATTCAGAATTTCGCTTTTTGAGAGTGGCATCAACAAAATGTCGAGGTAGGAGTTATCCAGCTCCTCTCCTCCCCGACAGAATTTCAACTAGCAACAATGCCGTGGCAAGTTTACCACCCTGAATATCCCAGAACTTGGAGTGAAGCTGTGCATCCCCTGAGACTGCAGAGCCCAGAAAAACCGTGATCAGACGGTAAGGGGACGGCTGCTCTCCGACCACGCCACTCCTCCCCTAAGCCCGCACAGCGCCACACACAGAGGAGCACCTGGACGCTCCGTTTCTTCGGCGGACATAGTGGATGGGAGGTGGGCGTTCAGCTTCCCCACCAGTCTGAGACTTCACAGGAGACTCACTCCACTCTTTTCCTGCAGAAAGCACGGTGGGTACCGGCAGGGTGAGCCCACCAAGGGTCAGTAAGAATTTCCCTTTTCAAAAGATGAAGCGATTCGCATAGACAGCTGTGCTAGACTCTTTCTGCTGCCTGCCTAACAGACTTCAGCACATTTCCTAAGGACAGAACCCCATTTCTCTACCGGAGCAGAGATTCTGTGACATCAGGAGGAGAGGCCTTTCCCCGAATCTCAGGAGCCGATAAACTCATTCTTCTTTGCAATTGTATAATGACATGCACAGGGAAGTCTTTCCTTCCAGGATAAAAAACATCATTAGGAGAAAGTTTTTGGCTTGCCTTGGCCCTTATTTTTTGTTTGGGGGCTGTCGTGTGTGCCATCATTCCTGAGCTGTGGCAGCCATCTTGCCATCACGAGGAAACGGCCATGGAAATAAAAAGCAAATCCTCTGAGGACCTGGAAGACAAGGAAGAACCTGGCTCCCAAGGCATCACTGAGCACCTGAATCAACAGTAAGTAAGCACAGCACCTATTTCTGGGCTTTTTTTTTTTTTTTTTTTTTTTTTTTTTTTTGAGATGGAGTTTCGCTCATGTTGCCTAGGCTGCAGTGCAGTGGCACGATCTCGGCTCACTGCAACCTCCACCTCCCAGGTGCAAGCAATTCTCCTACCTCAGCCTCCTGAGGAGCTGGGATTACAGGCGTCCATCACCACAACCAGCTAATTTTTCTATTTTTAGTAGAGACGGGCTTTCACCATGTTGGCCAGGTTTGTCTTGAATTCCTGACCTCAGGTGATCCACCCACCTCAGCCTCCCAAAGTGCTGGGATTACAGGCGTGAGCCCCCAGGCCTGGCCTGGGCTTCTTTTTATGAGAGAAAAAAAAAAATCCCATTTGTGTAAATCATAGTGTCAGGTTTTCCTTTTCTTTTTTAGTTTTAATTGTATTTATTTCCTCTCTTTCGGATGGATGATTTATTCACATGGGTCAAAAATAAAAAAGTATCAGAGTAAACAGTGGAATGTCTCTCTTTCACTCCTATCCCCCCAACCACCAAGGTCCCTGCCCTGGAAGCAACCAATGTTACTGTTTCTGATACTTTTCCAGAGATAATTTATGCATATTCAAACAAATATATACAAATATATTCCTTTGCTTTTTTTTTTTTTTTTTGAGATGAAGTCTCACTCTGTCAACAGGCTGGAGTGCAGTGGCACGATCTTGGCTCACTGCAACCTCCACCTCCCAGGTTCAAGCGATTCTTCTGCCTCAGCCTCCCAAGTAGCTGGGACTACAGGTGCCCACCACCATGCCCAGCTAATTTTTTTTTTTTTGTATTTTTAGTAGAGATGGGGTTTCACTATATTGGCCAGAATAGTCTCAATCTCCTGACCTTGTGATCTGCCCTCCTCAGCCTCCCAAAGTGCTGGGATTACTGGCGTCAGCCACTGCGCCAGGCCTCCTTTGCTTTTTTATTTCTGCAAATGGTAGTACAGTAGCGCCCCCTTACCTCTGGTTTTACTTTCCATGGTTTCATTTATCTTCTGTCACCTGTGGTCCAAAATATTAACTGAAAAGTTCCGGAAAGAAACAATGCATCCGTTTTAAATTGTGCACTGTTCTGAGCAGCATTGTGAAACCTCAAGCTGTCCTACTGAGGCAGAGTAGGGATGGGACTTGGGCCCCACTCGTGCCCTACCGAGGACCTCTATTGTAAGCTGGGTGAGGGTGGCCAGCAGGGACCCCAAGCAGACTGTCTTGACCTCGCACCGTGAATCTTGCTCAAGGTGCTATGCCCACTGGTCGTAGAGCCTTAGAGAGACTAAGATGAGCAACATCCCAACATAAATCTTACTCCAGGTGCCATACCCACTAGTGGCAGAACCTTGAGGAAATTAAAATAAGCAGCTCCCACCTTAAATCTTACTCAAAGGAGTTAACCCTATCTCCTGTATGTACACAAGACCAGAATAATGAGCACTCCTTCGCCTTTGTTTCATTATAATACTAAAAATCACACCCAGGGCTGGAGATTTAACATGCTAATGAGACACGTGATGCATAAAGAAGCGTGTTATCAAACTGAACAAGTACCAGTTTCCCCACCTCTACCTGCTCAAACTCACTCCCTTCCCACTTTAGCTCCTTCAAGATTACTCTCTTGAGGGCTGGGCGCAGTGCTCACACCTGTAATCCCAGCACTTTGGGAGGCCGAGATGGGCAGACCACCTGAAATCAGGAGTTCGATACCAGCCTGACCAACATGGAGAAACCTCGTCTCTATTAAAAAATACAAAATTAGCCAGGCGTAGTGGTTCATGCCTGTAATCCCAGCTACTCGGGAGGCTGAGGCAGGAGAATCACTTGAACCCGGGAGATAGAGGTTGCAGTCAGCCGAGATGGTGCCATTGCACTCCAGCCTAGGCAACAAGAGTGACACTCCATCTCAAAAAAAAAAAAGATTACTTTCTTGAGTCTCTTCTAGGAGCCAGCCAGAGAATTCTCTGTCACTTATGCTACCTCCCTTATACCCTGCACAGGGCATAACTTTCTGGGAAAACTCTTTTGGCCTCATGTTGATTTCTATTGCATTAACAACTCCCAAGACCCCGTGGTCAGTAACGCTACTCCTATCCCTTCAAGACCTGAATTCTCCCTTTGCCCCGCATCTCCTCCCTGCAGACGCTCCCTACTCCTTAGTCACTTACAAGCCCTCCCGGTGATCAGACCAACTGTGGAGGTATTGCATGCTTATGTTCAAGTCACCCTTATTTTACTTCATAATGGCCCCAAAGCGCAAGAGTGGTGATGCTGGTAATTCAGATATGCCAAGGAGAAGCCATAATGTGCTTCCTTTGATGACCTTGCTGAGATCTACAGTAAGAATGAACCTTCTATTCATGAAACCGTGAAGCAGAAAAAAGAAATCCATACTAGTTTTGCTGTCACACCTTAAACTGTAAAAGTCATGGTGCATGATAAGTGCTTAGTTAAGATGGAAAAGGCCTCAAATTTATGGGTGGAAGACATGAACAGAGACGTATTTCGATTGACAGCAATTGGGCTTAGTGCTCTCCACGGTTTCAGGCATCCACTGGGGGTCTTGGAACGTATCCCCCTTGGAGGAGGGCGGATTACTGTACTCGATGCTCTGTAAATTCTTCCCCGTGCCTTTTTCATTTATTAAAATAGCTTGGCCATATGCCATATTAGTACCAAAAAAACTTCCTCATTCATTTTTATATCTGTGTAGTATTCTACTACATGACTGTACCATTTAACTGGATCCCTTTTGAGGATTTTTAATTCATTTCCAATCTTTACTATTACAGACAATGCTACAATAATAACCTATGTCATTTTGCACATGCGGAAGTACTACTACAAAAAAGCTTGCTGGAAATAAAATGTCCTGGTTAGGCTGGGCGTGGTGGCTCACGCCTGTAATCCAAGCACTTTGGAAGTCAAGGAGGGAGGATCACCTGAGGTCAGAAGTTCAAGACCAGCCTGACCAACATGGTGAAACCCTGTCTTTTTAAATAAATAAATAAATAAATAAATGTCCTGGTTAGAGGATACATACATTTTGTTTTGATAAATGTTGCTGATTTGTCCTCCATAGAGATGGAACATCAGCAATTTTCAAGTGTCCATTTTCTTACACAAACACCAATTTTGATGTGTTAGCAAACATTTTGATCTTTGCCAAACTGAAAGTTAAAAAAAAAAAGTTGCCAGGCACGGTGGCTCATGCCTGTAATCTCAGCACTTTGGGAGGCCGAGGCAGGTGTATCGCAAGGTCAGGAGTTCAAGACCAGCCTGGTCAACATGGTAAAACCACGTCTCTATTAAAAAAAAAAAATTTTTTTAAAAGTCATCTCAGTGTAATTTTTATTTGGATTTCCTATTGTGAGTGAAGTTTTTTATTTCACTGTGAATGAACATTTTATTTCATATGAGTGAACATTTCACATGTGAAAGAGTGATTCTCCCAGTCTCTCTCCAGTAGCTGGGGCTACAGGCACACACCACCACGCCAGGTCAATTTTTCAATTTTTTGTAGAGATGAGGTTTTACCATGTTGCCTAGGCTGGTCTCGAACTCCTGAGCTCAAGTAATCCTTCTGCTTTGGTCTTCAAAGTGCTGGGACTACAGGTGGGAGCCATCACATCTGGTCTCCTATATGTCTATTAGACGGTTTCCAAATGTTATCTGATAGCCAATCATCTATTGTACAATAATTTTTTCTTCACTAATTTAAAACTACTGTTATGATAAACCAAATTTTTGTACAAGTTTGAAAGTGAGGCTCAGATTAAACAAACTAATAGGGTATCAACAAATAGAAATGTTTATCATGTTCTTGAAAAGAAGACCTAACCTGGCACGATGGTTCACACCTATAATCCCAGCACTTTGGAAGGCTGAGGTGGGTAGATAACTTGAGGTCAGGAGTTTGAGACCAGCCTGACCAACATGGAGAAACCCCTCTGTAGCATTTTAATGTTTCCTTAATATGGGGATTTCTCGTTATGGTCTTTCCTTGGTGTTTTGCCTTTATAAGTACTATAAAAATGGGGTCTTTCTTTTAGCTTGTTTTTTCTTTTCCCTCAGCCACCTACTGAATTCCCTCATGATCTATAATAGTTTTTCAATAAATTCTCTTAGGTTATAACCTATAAATAATGTAAAATATGTCTCTGCTGTCTAATTGTTATACTTCTTTTTTTTTTTTTTTTTTGTTTGATACAGGGTCTAAATGTGTTACAAGCCAGACTAGAGTACCGTGGCATGATCACAGCTCTCTGCGGCCTCGACCTCCCAGGCTCAGGTGACCCTCCCACCTCAGCCTCCCAAGTAGCTAGAACCACAGGCACATGCCACCACACCCAGCTAATTTTTTATAATTTACGTAGAAACAAGTTCTTGCCATGTTGCCCAGGCTGGTGTCGAATTCCTAGGCTCAAGCAATCTGCCCATTTTGGCCTCCCAAAGTGCTGGGATTATAGGCGTGAGCCACCATGCCCAGCCCTCATGCATTGCATAGTACTTCCAGAACAATAGGAGATACTAATGGATAGCTCTGTCTCATTCCTGATTTTAAGGGCAATACTTTTAGTATTTTCTCATTAAGCAGCAGTTGAAATATATATATATATTTTTTTATTATGCTAAGGAAGTATCCATATCTTATTATTTCATAAAAATCCAATGGATGATGAATAAATAGTGGAAACAGAGACCAGATAGAAGGCTACTGCAATGGGGAGATGGGGAAAGAAGGAAGGTTGGAGACAGAGTCAGCAGGATTTATTGATGGGCGTAGGTCCCAGATCTATTTTATGGCCTTGGGTTATTACTAGTTTGTTTAATCTGAGCCTCACTTTTAAATTAACATTTGGTTAAAAATTAAGTGAGTATTTACTATCTACTAGGCATCTTAAGATACAACAGCTGGCCGGGCATGGTGGCTCACGCCTGTAATTCCAGCACTTTGGGAGGCCAAGGTGGGCAGATCACGATGTCAGGAGATTGAGACCATCTTGGCCAACATGGTGAAACCCTGTGTCTACTAAAAATACAAAAATTAGCCAGGTGTGGTGGCGCATGCCTATAGTCCCGGCTACTTGGGAGGCTGCGGCAGGAGAACCGCTTGAACCTGGGCGTCAGAGGTTGCAGGGAGCCAAGATCACGCCACTGCACTCCAGCCTTGGCAACAGAGCAAGACTCTGCCAAAAAAAAAAAAAGCCCAGGCGTGGGGGCTCACGCCTGTAATCCTAGCACGCTGGGAGCCCGAGGTGGGTGGATCAGGAGATGAAGACCATCCTGGCCAACATGGTGAAACCCTGTCTCTACTAAAAATACACAAATTAGCTGGGTGTGGCGGCACATGCCTGTAATCCCAGCTACTCGGGAGGCTGAGGCAGGAGAATCGCTTGACTACCTCAGGAGTCAGAGGTTGCAGTGAGCCGACATCACGCCACTACACTCCAGCCTGGCGACAGAGTGAGACTCTGTCTAAAAAAAAAGAAAAAAAAAGATACAACAGCCAGTGAGACAGATCTGATACACAAACTTTTGGAGCTTGTGAAATAATTACAATTATTGCTTTTGTAGACAAGTGCTGCAAAAGAGAAGTGCTACATATAACCAGTGACCTGTTCTTGGTCTAGAGATGAGGAAATCCCTCCCTGAGGAAATTTAAGATGCAACCTGAAGAATAAATAAGGGTTAGCTAAAGTAAAGGGGTGTAAGGGAGGGGAGCTCTGCTGGTGGGCTAAATGGTACCTGCAAAGGCCCTGTGATAGGAAGAACATTTTGGCTGGAGCTTGGAAATTGAGATGAAGCTAGAGAAGTAGCTGGGTAACAGATCATTCAGACTTACAGACTGTAACGATTTTGAGCTTTACCCTAAGAGCAATAGAAAACCAGGAAACTTCTTTTCCAATGCAGTAAAGTATATGTGTGTGTGTATGTATGTATATCTATGTGTGTGTGTGCATGTATTTTTTTTTCATTCTGCTGCCTCTGGCTCACTGCAACCTCTGCCTCCCAGGTTCAAGAGATTCTCCTGTCTCAGCTTTTCTAGTAGCTGGGACTTTAGGCTTGCGCCACCACACCTGGCTAATTTTTATATTATCAGTAGGGATGAGTTTTCAGCATGTTGGCCAGGCTGGTCTCGAACTCATGACCTCAAGTGATGCAATGCCTTGGCCTTCCAAAGTACTGGGATTACAGGTGTGAGCCACTTCACCAGCCTGTAAAGTATGTAAAGTATACTAATCTTAAGGGTATAACCTGAAGAAGTGTTACATAGGTATATACCCAGGTTACCATCACAGAAGCTATGGAACATTTTAGTTCCTTAGAAGGTAACTTCATGCCACTTTCCACTCAGTCATGTTCACTGCTTAAGTTCCAGTTTATATTCCAGGAGACATATGATATCCCAGAGACATCCAGTTCTTTTTTTTTTCCATTTTGACTTCTATCTTCATCAGTTAGAGAGAGAGAGAGAGAGAGAGAGAGAGAGAGAGAGAGAGTGTGCGTGTGTGTGTGTGTGTGTGTGTGTGTGTTTGTGTATTTGTTTAGATGGAGTCTCACTCTTGTCACCCAGGCTGGGGTGCAGTGGCATTGTCTTGGCTCACTGCAACCTCCTCCTCCCAGGTTCAAGCAATTCTCCTGCCTCAGCCTCCTAAGTAGCTGGGATTACAGGAGCCCAACACCACACCTGGCTAATTTTTGTATTTTTAGTAGAAATGGGGTTTCACCATGTTGGCCAGGCTGGTCTCGAACTCCTGACCTCAGGTAATCCACCCGTCTCAGCCTCCCAAAGTGCTGGGATTATAGACATGAACCATCATGCCTGGCCTCATTTGGGTTTTTTTTCCCTTAATGAGTTTTTAGTTTGGAATAATTTTAGAATTACAGAAAAGTTACAAAGATAGTACAGAGGGTTTTGGTATACTTTTCACCCAGCTTCCCTTAATGTTAATATCTCACATAGCCATGATACATTTGTCAAAACTAAGAAGTTAACATTGTTGAAACATATTAACTAAACTACAGATTTTATTTAGATTTCACCAGTTTTTTCTTTAATACTCTTTTTCTGTTCCAGAATTCAATCCAGGATACCACATTGCACTTAGTGATTATGACCCTTTAATTTTCAGTCTTCTCTGATCTGTGACAGTTTCTATCTTTCCTTATTTTTTCATGACCTTGGCAGTTCTTCTGTTTTTGTTTTTGTTTTTTTTCAGAGACAGGATCTCACTCTGCCACCCAAGCTGGAGCGCAGTGGTGCAATCATAGTTCACTATAACCTTGAGCTCCTGGGCTCAAGCAGTCCTCTCCATCTTAGCCTCCTGAATAGCTAGGGCTACAGGCATGCACCACCATACCTGTCTTTTTTTTTTTTTTTTTTTGAGACAGAGTCTTGCTATGTTGTCTTGAACTGGCCTCAAGCAATCCTCCTCCCAAAGTGCTGGGATTACAGGCATGAGCCAGCACACACATGGCCAACAGTTTTCTGATTATTTTGTAGGCTGTCACACCATTTGGGTTCATGGGATGTTTTCTCATGATTAGAAACTGCCAATCTAGGCCAGGCACCGTGGCTCACGCCTATAATCCTAGCATTTTGGGAGGCCAAGATGGGCAGATCACTAAAGTCCAGAAGTTCGAGACTAGCCTAGACAACATGGCTAAACCCTGCCTACAAAAATTACCAAAATTAGCCTGGTGTGCTGATGTGTACCTATAATCCTACCTACTTGGGGGGCTGAGATGAGAGGATCACTAGAGCACAGGAGGTCGAGGCTGCAGTGAGCTATGATCACACCACTGCATTCTAGCCTGGGAGACAGAGCGAGACTCTGTCTCAAAAAGAAAAAAAAGAAAAAGAAAAAAGCAACTGCCAACCTGTCTTCCAAAATGATTATACCATTTTTCATTCCCAACAGCAATGAATGAGAGTTCTTGTTGTACATCCTCACCAGCATTTGGTGGTGGTGGCAGAGTTTTAGATACTCTAGTAGGTGAACAATGGTACCTCATTTTAAAAATTGCATTTCTCTAGTGACAAATGTTGTTGACCAACTTTCATGTGGTTATTTGCCATCCAGATATTTTATTTTCTGAAGTGTCTCTTTAGATCTTTGCTCATTACTAAATTGGGTCATTTGGCTGGGCGTGGTGGCTCATGCCTATAATACCAGTACTTTGGGAGGCCAAGGAGGGTGAGTCACTTGAGGTCAGGAGTCTGAGACTAACCTGGCCAAAACAGCGAAACCCCATCTCTACTAAAAACACAAAAATTAGCTGGGTATGGTGGTGGGCATCTGTAATTCCAGCTACTTGGGAGGCTGAGGCACGAGAATCGCTTGAACTTGGGAGATAGAGGTTGCAGTGTGCCAAGAGTGTGTCACTGCATTCCATCCTGGGTGACAGAGCAAGACTCTGTCTCTAAATAAATAAATAAATAAATAAATCAAGCCATTTCTTTTCTTTTTCTTTTTTTCTTTCTTTTTTTTTTGAGACGGAGTCTCACTCTGTCGCCCAGGTTAGAGTGCAGTGGTGTGATCTCGGCTCACTGCAACCTCTGACTCCCGGGTTCAAAGGATTCTCCTGCCTCAGCCTCCCAAGTAACTGGGACTACAGGTGTGCACTACCACATCCGGCTAATTTTTTATATTTTTATTAGAGATGGGGTTTCAGCATATTGGCCAGACTGGACTTGAACTCCTGACCTTGTGATCTGCCCGCCTCGGCCTCCCAAAGTGCTGGGATTACAAATATGAGCCACCATGCCCAGCCCAGAATAAAGAATTCTTAAAGCAGAATAAGAAAACAAATGGCCCGGCCCGGCAGGCTCACACCTGTAATCCCAGCACTTTGGGATGCTGAGGCGGGCAGATCACAAGTTCAGGAGTTCAAGACCAGCTGGACCAATATGGTGAAACCCTGTCTCTACTAAAAGTATAAAAAATTAGTCAGGTATGGTGGTGCACGACTGTAGTCCCAGTTACTCAGGAGGCTGAGGCAGGAGAATCCCTTGAACCCAGGAGGTGGAGGTTGCAGTGAGCCGCGATCACACCACTGCACTCCAGCCTGGGCAACAGACAGAGACTCCGTCTCAAAAAAAATAAAATAAAAAGAAGAATTCTGTTTTATTCTGGATACAAGTCCTTTATGAGGTACATGATTTGCAAATATTTTCTCCCAGATTGTGGTTTGTCTAGTCATTTTCTCAATGTATCTTTCACAGAACAAAAGTTTTTAATTGTGATAAAATTGTGATGAGGTATAATTCATCATTTTTTTCTTTGTGAATTGGGTTTTCAGTACCTGAAAACTTATCACCAAACCCAAGGTTACACACAAAGGTCTCCTGTGCTTTTTTCTAAATGTCTTACTTTTTTCTTTTCTTTTTTTGAGATGGAGTTTTGCTCTTGTTGCCCAGGCTGGAGTGCAGTGGCACAATCTCAGCTCACTGCCGCCTCTGCCTCCCTGGTTCAAGACATTCTCCTGCCGTAGCCTCCCGAGTAACTGGGATTACGGGTATGTGCCACCACGCCCAGTTAATTTTGTATTTTTAGTAGAGGCGGGGTTTCTCCATGTTGGTCAGGCTGGTCTCAAACTCATGACATCAGGTGATCTGCCTGCCTCGGCCTCCCAAAGTGCTGGGATTACAGGCGTGAGCCACTGCGCCCGGCGATGTCTTACTTTTTACATTTAAGTTTATGATCCATTATTTTTTATGTAAGTGTGAGGTATGTGTTGAGGTCTTTTGGTTTTGTTTTTGCGTGTGAAAGTCTAATTTTTCCAGCACTATTTATTGAAAAGACTGATCTTTCACCATTGGATTGCCTTTACATCTTTGTCAAAAATCAGTTGACATTATTTGTGTGGGTTTGTTTCTGGGCTATGGGCTCCATTGTAACCTATGTTGTCTACTCTTTTGCTAATACCGCACTAATTGCGTTCTAATAAGTGTTGAAATTTGGTAGAATAATTTCTCCAACTTTTTTTTAGTTCTTTTTCATGTCTTTCCCTTTTCATATACATTTTAGAATCAGTTTGTCAATTTCTAACAAAAAAAAAAATTTCCTTTGATTTTGATTGATAATGCACTGAATCTATAGATCAAACTAAGGAGAATCAACATATTTACAATATCAAAGTTTTGAATTTATGAATACAGTATATCTTTCTATTTATTTATACATATATATTTTTTGAGACAAGGCCTCACTCTGTCACCCAGGCTAGAGTGCAGTGGTGCAATCACAGCTCACTGCAACCTTGAACTCCTGTGCTCAAGTGATCCTCCCACCTGAAGTCTGCTAAGTAGCCGGGAGTACAGGTACATGACACTATGCCTGGCTAATTTTTTATTTTTTGTAGCAACAGAATCTTTCTGTGTTGTCCAAGTTGGTCTTGAACTTCTGGCCTCAGGTGATCCTCCTGCCTCAAACCCCCAAAGCACTGGGATTACAAGTGCACCCAGCCTACACCCAGCCATTCATTTATGTCTTTGTTGATTTCTTTCATCAGTATTTTGTAGTTTTCGGCATACATATCTGGCACATATTTTGTCATATTTATACCTAAAAACTTCATGGGGGTGCTATTATAAATGATATTTTTAAAATTTAAATTACAGTATGTTGTTTGTATAGATCCAATATTTTCATTATATTTCTTCTTCTTCTTTTTTTTAAATTTGAGACAGAGTCTTACTCTGTCCAGCCCAGGCTGACGCAATCTCAACTCACTGCAACCTCCGCCTCCCGGGTTCAAGCTATTCTCCTGCCTCAGCCACTCAAGTAGCTGGGACTACGGGCACCCACCATCAAGCCCAGATAATTTTTGTATTTTTAGTAGAGATAGAGTTTCACAATGTTGGCCAAGCTGGTCTCAAATTCCCAACCTCAAGCAATGCACCCACCTCGGCCTCCCAAAGTGCTGGGATTACAGGTGTGAGCCACTGTGCCCAGACTCTTCTTACAGAACTTGCTTTAACATTTATTATAAAGTAGGTCTGCTGGTAATGAACTTCCTCTGTTTTTGTTTACCTGATAAACTTAATTTTGGCCGGGTGTAGTGGCTAACGCTTGTAATCTCAGCACTCTGGGAGGCTGAGGTAGGAAGATCACTTGAGTCCAGGAGTTTCAGACCATCCTGGGAAATGTAGTGAGACCCCATCTCTAAAAACATAAAAATAAAAATAGAAGATTCTTAATTTGGGCCTGGCATGGTGGCTCACACCTGTAATCCTAGCATTTTGGGAGGCCGAGGCAGGTAGATCACAAGGTCAAGAGTTCAAGACCAGTCTGGCCAACACGGTGAAACCCCATCTCTACTAAAAACACAAAAATTACTTGGGTGTGGTGGCACGTGCCTGTAATCCCATATACTCAGTAGGCTGAGGCAGGAGAATCACTTGAACCCGGGAGAGGGAGGTTGCAATGGGCTGAGATCCACTGCACTCCAGCCTGGATGACAGAGCAAGACGCTATCTCAAAAAAAAAAGAAGTCTTGTTCTAAAGGAATGGAGTCTTGGTCACAGCTGCTGTTCTGTTCCCCACCCCCAGCCAGCACTACAGAGTAGGGGGTGTCAGAATTCTCCCATTTCACCTATCTTCCTGTGGGTGACTGATGGGGGTCCTGAAGGAAAAGCCTGAAAGAGGGTGCACGCCTCTGTCTGTAGCTTCCAGAGGCTTCATACTCTCTCAATAGCCAACAGTAGGCCACTATTAATTGTTAAAATTTTCCAGCTTATTATTCTGACTTAAGTAAGGAAAGGCTCAGGTTCCATTTCTCCCCGTAGGTGCCTGTCTCTCTCTCTAGACTTCAGGTTAATTATCTGCCCTGTGATCTCAATTCTCTCAGGAGATCAAGAAAAGTCATTCATGTGCAGTTTTTCCAGCTACTTTCTTGTATAGCTGGGAGCAACACTCTTGCCATCATTTCAGTTTGGACCAGAAGTCCACTAAAGGGCTTTAAGCAGAAAAAGGAAATGTTCAGATATGTAATTTTTTATTTTTTGAGATGGAGTTTTGATCTTATTGCCCAGGTTGGAGTGTAATGGTGCAATCTCTGCTCACTGCAATCTCTGCCTCCCAGGTTCAAGCAATTCTCCTGCCTTAGCCTCCCAAGTAGCTGGGATTATAGGTGTGCACCACTGTGCCTGGCTGGTTTTGTGTTTAGTAGGGATGAGGTTTCACTACATATGGGCAAGCCTAGTCTCAAACTCCTTACCTTAGGTGATCCACCTGCCTCAGCCTCCCAAAGTGCTGGGATTACAGATGTGAGCCACCACACAAGGCCTCACATATGTAATTTTAAACACTACTCTAACTATCGTGGGGAGAATGGATTAGATGGTAGCCAGAGGGGAAGGGGACGGAGACGTCCATTAGGAGGGGCCCATTGCTGTCATTCCTGAAGGAGATGATGGTGGCCTGGGTAAGTTTAGTGGCAGCAGGAATAAAAAGAAGAGGCTACATTCTAGAGATATTTGGGAAGAAAAATAAATAGAAGTTGCTGATTGATTGGATGTAGGAAGTGAGGGAGAGGGAGGGAACAAGGATGGCTCCCAGATTTCTGGCTTGAGCAACTGAGTGGGTGGCGATGTCATTTACTGAACTAGAAAATTATGAGGGATAAAGAACTACTAGGGATGTTTACATATTAAAATGTAAAACATTGTTAGAAGTGATGTTGGTGGTTAAAAAAAAACGCAAAATATCTGTCCATTAAGAGGCACTATAACAAATAACAGACCGGGAGAAAATATTTACAATTCATATAATTGACAAAAGAATTTCTATCCAAAATTTAAAAAAAAAAAGAAAAGAAAACACTATATATCAACAAGAAAGAGAAACAACTCAACAGGCGAAGAATTTAGTCAACTCACTATAAAAGAAACCCAATGCCAAAATCATTTGAAAATATGCTCAACCTCATTGGTATCATGAAAATACATATTAAAACAAGATATGATTTACACATATTGGATTCAGCAAATAATAAGAAATTTGATGATACCAATAATTGGCACAGATTTGCAGCAATGGGAATATAAATGGATAAAATCATTTAGAGAGCAATTTGGCCATATCTTGCAAAAATGAAGATACACATCCTTACCTATAACATACATTTAATTCCTAGGTACATAATCTAGAAAAACTCTTGTTCACATGCACAAAAAAAACACATGCAAGAATGTTGATTTGCGCATTGTAAGGTGAAAAATCATATAAACTTCCATCAACTGGATATATACATGGGGTATTTTCATACAATACAATGCAAATATAGTACAATAATAAAAAATGAAGGAACTAAAGTTATATGTATCCACATGTTAACACATACTGATACATATAGAGAGAGAGACAGAGACAGAGAGACAGACAGCCAAAAACAGCAAGTTGGTAAAAAAAAAAATACATACAGTTTAATACAAATTATATAAGATTAAGAAACAAGCAAAATATTTTATATAGATTATAGAGATATTTGTAGAAAGAGTATTAAAGCATGTATGGAAATTATGATGCCAAATTCCAGATATTAGTTAATTCTGGGGAGAAAAAGACAGAAAAGGGACATATAAAGGGCCTCAATTTTACATGCAATACTTCATTTTATAAGCGGAGTCATTGTTAAATGTGTGATTATTATCTATAGTTTTTTATATATCATAAATATGTCATTTAAAAAACTTTTGGGCCAAGTGTAGTGGCTCACGCCTGTAATCCCACCACCTTGGGAGGCCGAGGCAGGTGGATCACCTGAGGTCGAGTTCAAGACCAGGCTAACATGGTGAAACCCATCTCTACTAAAAACACAAAAATTAGCCGAGCATGGGGGCATGTGCTTGTAGTCCCAGGTACTTGGGAGACTGAGGCAAGAGAATTGTTTGAACCCGGGAAGCAGAGGTTGCAGTGAGCCAAGATCACGTCATTGCACTCCGGCCTGGGCAACAGAGTGAAACTCTGTCTCAAAAAAAAAAAAAAAAAAAATTTTGGCTCACTGCAGCCTCGACCTCCCAGGCTCCAATGATCCTCCCACCTCAGCCTCCTGAGCAGCTGGGACCACAGGTAGGTGCCACTACACCAGGCTAATTTTTTAAAAATGTTTTTTGTAGAGACGGGGTTTCACCATGTTGCCCAGGCTGGTCTCAAATTCCTGGATTCAGACAATATGCCCCCTTGGCCTCCCAAAGTGCAGGGGTTACAGGCATAAGCCATAGCACCCAGCCCTATTTTATTTGAGACAGGGTCTTTCTCTGTCACCCAGGCTGGAGTGCAGAGGCATAGTCACAGCTCACTGCAGCCTTCACCCCCTGAGCTCAACCAATCCTCCCTCCTCAGCCTTCCTGGTAGCTGAGACTACAGGTGCATACAACCATGCCTGGCTAATTTTTTTTTCAGACAGTCTCACTATGTTGCCCAGTCTGGCCTTAAACTCCTGGGCTCAAATGATCCTCCCACCTCAGCCTTCCATTGTGTTGGGATTACTGGTGTGAGCCCCTGCACCCAGACTTCTGTTGTTTATAAGCCACCCATTTTACGGTATTTTGCAATAGCAGCCCAAACAGAGTAAGACACGTGGAAAAAGAACAAAGAGATGACAAGATAGTAAAGAATTACCCAGGGCCGGGCACAGTGGCTCTCACCAGCACTTTGGGAGGCTAAGGCAGCTGAATCACTCGAGCTCAGAAATTCGAGACCAGCCTGGCCAACATGGTGAAACCGTCTCAACTAAAAATACAAAAATTAGCCAGTCGTGGTGGTGCGTGCCTGTAATCCCAGCTACTTAGGAGTCTGAGACAGAAGAATCGCTTGAACCCAGGAGGCGGAGGTTGCAGTGAGTCAAGATTTCACCACTGCACTACACCCTGGGTAACAGATGAGACTCTGTCTCAAAAAAAATAAAAATTAAAAAAAAATAATTACCAGGAAAAACCTAAGAGACAGTGAGAATCCAGGCATGTAGACAGCAAAAGGCTTTAACACTCACCTCACCGTAAAGGAAATCCACATAGCTAATGAACATATAAGAAGGTGCTCAGCCTCATTAGGCATCAGAGAAATAAAAAGAAAAACACATACAGCTGGGCACAGTGGCTCATGCCTGTAATTCCAGCACTTTGGGAGGCCGAGGTGGGAGGATTGCTTGAGACTAGGAGTCCAAAACCAGCCTGGGCAACACAATGAGACCTTGTCTCTATTATTATTATTATTATTATTTTTAATTACAGGCTAGGCGTCATGGCTCATGCCTGTAATCCCAGCACTTTGGGAGGCCAAGGTGGAAGGATTGCTGGAACTCAGGAATTCAAGACCAGCCTGGTCAACATAGTGAGACTGCATCTCCTTTTCTAAAAAAAATAAAATAAAATTATAAAAATGAAAAAAAAAAAAAAAAAAGGCCCAGCATGGTGGCTCATGCCTATAATCCCAACACTTTGGGAGACCCAGGTGGGCAGATCACCTGAGGTTGGTGACCAGCCTGACCAACATGGAGAAACCCCATCTCTACTAAAAATACAAAAATTAGCCAGGCCTTGTGGCTTATGCCTGTAGTCCCAGCTACTTGGAAGGCTGAGGCAGGAGAATCCCTTGAACCTGGGAGGTGGAGGTTGCAGTGAGCGGAGATTGTCCTATTGCACACCAGCCTGGGTGACAAGAGCAAAATTTTGTCTCAAAAAATAAAAATAAAAAACCCTACATCCATCAGATTGACAAAAATTCAAAACTCTGACTACTAAAGATTGATAAGTGTGTGGAGCAACTGGGACACCATACACTACCCAGGGAATAGAAATCACTTTGGAAATCAGTTTGACATTTTCTAATAAAGCTGACAATACTCCATGACGCAATAAGTCCACTTCTAGGTATACAACCAGAGAGATGCACACATTTAAGGACCAGGATACATGTACAAGAAGGTCAATAGAAGAAGTGTGGGCCAGGCACAGTGGCTCATGCCTGCAATCCCAGCACTTTGGAAGGCTGAGACGGGTAGATCCTTTGAGCTCAGGAGTTCAAGACCAGCCTGGGCAGCATGGTGAAACCCCATCTCTACAAAAGATAGAAAAATTAGCCGGGTGTCGGGATGTGCACCTGTGGACCCAGCTACTTGGGAGGCTAAGGTGTGAAGATCTTGAGCCCAGGAGGCTGAGGCTGCAGTGAGCCGTGACCATGCCACTGCACTCCGGCGTGGGCTACAGAGCGAGACCCCATCTCAAAAACCCAAACCAAAACAAACAACAAAAAAGGTAGAAGTGAAGTATTGGAGCGAGCATAGAAAGTAAACACCAAGACAAAAGTATGCCAAATTGCAGGGTCTTTATTGCCGGCGGCCACGGAGGACTGGTGTCTCTCCAACCAGTGGCCCCGAAAGGAGGGTGTCAAGACCTTTTATACCTTTAAAAATCACCTTGGGAGTAAGGGTGAGGAGCGGAGGGGAGGTGGTGAATTCTGTCAATCATCTTCTGGGCAGAGATGAGGATTTGGGGCGGGGGTGGGCGTGAGGTCTTCAGACATTCTGAGGGCTAGTGAATTTGCAAATCACCTTCTGGGACGGAGATGAGGGTGTGGTGCTCCGGACATTCCGAAGGGTAGGGGACTTTTTGACATTCTGATTGTTACTTAAATGGTTCACAAAAGTCAAGGATAACATCTATTTACACATTGTCTGGGTAGGGTGGCAATTACAGTCCTTAATTAGTTATTCACATTTGGGTTATAGAGAGCAGTTTCAACAGAAAGCTGAGGTTTGGTTGATCCTTAATTATTCACATTTAGGTTATAGAGAGCAGTTTCAACAGAAAGCAGAGGTATGGTTGAGGTATGCAGGTTTATGCGGCTTTTTACCATGTCACAGAAGCAGTGTCCGTAATTCCATTTCCAAAAATTGGAAATAAATCAAATGTTTATTATCACAAAGAGTGGCATAAACACAGAAATGGATGGTCTATAGCAGTGAAAATTGATAAAATATAGTGAAACAGGGCAATCAGCATGAATCTCATAAGCATTTTTTTTGTTGTTCTTTTAATTTTTTCTTTTTTTTTTTCTCATAAGCATTTTATTAAGAAGAAGAAGTTTAGGGCTGGGCGTGGTGGCTCACGCCTATAATCCCAGCACTTTGGGAGGCCAAGACAGTTGGATCACTTGAGGTCAGGAGTTCGAGACCAGCCTGACCAACATGGTGAAAACCAGTCTCTACTAAAAAAAATACAAAATTAGCCGGGCATGGAGACACATTCCTGTAATCCCAGCTACTTGGGAGGCTTGAACCCAGGAAGTGGAGGTTGCAATGAGCTGGGATGGCACCATTGCATTCCAGCTTGGGAGACAAGAGTGAAACTAAAAAACAAAGAAGTGTAGGAGATTAGAATATTACACCCCAAAATATACCAGTTTGGCACAATTATTATTTTGAGCTGAAGAAAACTGAAAAACAACAGATAACAAAACAAAAAACAAACCCTCTCTGTCCTCCCTGCCTACTTGACTAAAAGCAGGCTAAACTCTTAGCCAGAGAAAGCACCAATAGAAATCTACATAACAAAACAGCCTTACCAAAGCAATCCTTATCTTCCATTAGTTCTCCCAGATATTTACCTTCCTACCATTTGCTGACCTTGGAAGCCTAAAACCCTTTTCCTCTGACTTGTCACTTCTCTGTAAATTTATTGTTCTTTGTGAAGATGCTATATAAGCTCAAATTCTAATCACCCCTTTGAGTTACTCATCACGGAGTTTTCCGCATGTACGCACAATGCATGCATTAATACATTCAACTTGTTTTAGTCTTGTTAATCTTTTGTCAGTCTAACTTTCAGGAACCCAGCCAGTGAACCCAGGAGGATTAAGGAAAGGACTTTTCTTGCCCTATAGAGGCAAGACAGAAAGCGTACAATCTGATTCCATTCCTAAACTTAAAAAAAACTGCACTACGTTGTTTAGGGGTGAATGTGTAAGTAGTGAAGCTGATAAAATAAAGGCAAGGAAATGGTAATCACCAAAGGCTATTTAGTCATTGCTCTGGGAATGAGAAAGTTGGTTATGATCAGACAGAGGTGCATGGATGACTTCTGAACTTCTAATAATGTTCCATTTATTGATCCAGGTGGTAATTACATAATAATTTCACTTTATAATTATTTAATTATATATAATTATTATAATTTTAAATTATAATTTCACTTTATAATTATTAAGCTATACATACACACATATGCAATATTCTGCTAAGATGTATATTTCACACATAAAGTAAAATAAAAGAGAACAGGCTTGAGTTAAGGATGGCAAAAGACCTAAAAGGTCCCATTTTGAGCATTATGAGACACCTATGAGACAATCAAATATTGAGCTTAAAAGACTGGAGATGTAGGCTGGGCACAGTGGCTCACGCTTGTAATTCCAGCACTTTGGGAGGCCGAGGTAGGCAGATCCCGAGGTCAGGAGATCGAGACCATCCTGGCCAACATGGTGAAACCCCATCTCTACTAAAAATAATAAAATTTTAAAAATTAGCTGGGCATGGTGGCATGTGCCTGTAACCTCAGCTACTGAGAGGCTGAGGCAGCAGTATCACTTGAACCCGAGAGTCAGCGGTTGCAGTGAGCAGAGATCACCCCACTGCACTCCAGCCTGGTAAAAGAGCAAGACTCCGCATCAAAAAAAAAAAAAAAAAGATTTATATCAGGAGCCCTGGATGTAAAGATAAAATTTGAGAGACAAGAGTACATAAAACAACCTACAGAATGTATGAGGGTTACAAGAGAAGAGCTAAGATAAGGTCCTGTGGAACTTCCACATTTAACTGTCAGGCAGAGGAGGAAGAGCTGGCAAAGGAGACTGAGAAGCAGCCAGCTGGGCAAGGTGGCTCACGCCTGTAATGCCAGCACTTTGGGAGGCTGAGGCAGGTGCATCACCTGAGCCCAGGAGTTTAAGACCAGCTTGGTGAACTGGTGAAACCCCGTCTCTACTGAAAATACAAAAATTAGCTGGCCATGGTGGCATACACCTATAGTTCCACCTACTTAGGAGGCTGAGGTTGGAGGATCACTGGAGCCTGGGAGGAAAAGCTTGCAGTGGGCTAAGATCGAGCCACTGCTTTCCAGTCTGGGTGACAGAGTGAGACCCTGTCTCAGGAAAAAAAAAAAAAAAAAAGGAACAGCCAAAGATGCAGGAAGAAAACCAAAGAAATACTATATCTGGAGAAAAATGTTTTAAAAAGTTTTAAGAAAGGAGTGTGGTCAGTATGCCCAAAGCTACTGAGAGGTCAAGAAAGATGAAGATGGAAAAGTATCCATTGGATTTAGTAAATGTGGTCATTGACCTTAGCAAGCGTAGATCCAATTAAGAGATAGGGATGGAATGAAATGAAGCCTGGGTGGGAGGCAAACTGGGCTACCAAACTGCACAGTTCCAGAAGGCACCTTTCAAATTATGCCCCAGGAGGCACCAATAACACAGACTATTACTTAACAGTACCCCATGGAGCTATGCAATGCAGAGAACCTGGTGAGGAAATGCAGTGATTTAAGAGCACTACCCCCAAGGTCCAACAGCTCATCTTCAAAGGTGGTTCTACTCCTTCCTAACAATGTGAATTTGGCCAGGTTATTCAAATATTTTACATCATGGGGTCCAAATATGTAAAAACAATACTAATGCCAGGCGCGGTGGCTCACACTTGTAATCCCAGCACTTTCGGAGGCCGAGGCAGGCAGATCATGAGGTCAAGAGATGGAGACTATCCTGGCCAACGTGGTGAAACCCTGTCCTTACTAAAAAATACAAAAATTAGCTGGGCATGGTGGCGCGCACCTGTAGTCCCAGCTACTTGGGAGGCTGAGGCAAGATCATTGCTTGAACCCGGGAGGTGGAGGTTGCAGTGAGCCAAGCTCGTGCCACTGCACTCCAGCCTAGTGCCTGGTGACAAAGTGAGACTCTGTCTCAAAAAAAAAAAAACAAAAAACTAATACAGTAGTCTGGGTTTCCGAGAGGCCGGCACGTCTGCCGGGGACTCTTGGCCAGCAAGAGGGTCCTAACCTGAATAGGGGAGTGCGCGGAAGAAAAGGTAGACAGAAAGCGGGGTCTGGAGGGCTGAATAAGCAAGACTTGAACAGCAATGCTTAAACAGTAACTTTATTTTGCACATGGTTAGTATATATATTTTTTGCCTATAGTAATTACAGAAATACCACTGTCTTATACATGAAAGGGAACAGGAAGTTCTAGGGATACAAGCTCAGGTAGCAGGTAAGAAAAATGGCAAAACTAGAAACACAATCAGGTACCCTAAAGACATGCAGATGGTTGTCATTATCCGGGAGGGGAGACCTATAGTTAAAATGTTCATGATCCTATACAAGGCACCAGAGAGGCAGTAAACCTATTATCTTAGTAAACAACAGTCACAAAAACACAAGCATAGGACCTCACAATAGTGGGTAAACAAAGTCATAAAAAACAGAAACAGAAAATAGCTTTTTAACACAATTAAACACCTCTTTCTTAGCAAAACAGAGAACAGACACAATGTCTTCTCAGACCACCTAGGCATCACATCATTGTCTAGTAAAGTTATTTTCATATCTCCTTTGATTGCAGTTCCGGCTTTCCCATAGATCGACTGCCTCCAACGGGAAACTCTGTCCGGGCTCAAGCTCACCATATGGTGAGACCCAATTCCGAGGGGTCTCACTTGGGAACGAACCCCACACTAAAGGAATCCTAATTCAATGCTAGCCAAATAAAGATGAAAAATGTAGTGGATGTTTGATTGTGATTATTGAACATGTGCTAGAATAAAGTTGACCTTCCTACAATATAAGAAGAACAAAGCTTTGTAAGCCAATCAATATCAAGTTACAAAGTCAAAAAATAGTTAACCTGTGAAATATGATATACTCATTTTTAAGTACTCCAGACCATGTTTATTCATCACTGCAGATCCAACTTAGCTTAGAAATAATTGATGTTTTCTCCCTGTAATTCAGACTGACTTGATCCTCAATGCATACAAATTACTGAGATTTTATAAAGATTTTGCATTACTGTCAGGGAAATAGCCAATAGACATACATTTATTTTCTGAAGTGAGAGAAAAATTACTTAAGTATCATTATCTTGTTACTAGATTAAGGAAACACTTTTCTCATAACAACAGAGACAAAAATCTAATATTTATAAAAATAATGTTTAAATCTTAGATGAGGCCACATACTTTTCAAAATGATCACTGAGTCATACATTTTTATATTTTATCTTCAACTATATTCAGTTTCTCAGAGTTTACTATTCAGAAAACTGAAATTTAATGACAAATCATTATGACTTTCACACAACAGAGTAATCATAAATTTGAGAAATAAATCAAGTTATTTAAATTAACTTGATAAATCAAATATTTAACAAATCAAATATTAAACAAAAAATATTTTTGTTATAACTCATAGTTATTTGAGTTATAACATCCCATGAATAATTAACTTTTCTTTTTGATACAAAGTCTAGCTCTGTCGGCAGTGCCGTGATCTCTGTTCACTGCAACCTCTCTGCCTCTGGGCTCAAGTGATTCTCCTGCCTTAGCCTCCTGAGTAGCTGAGAGATAAACAACTTTTTAAAAAGATTATCCCATATTTACACTAAGAAAAGAAAAGAAGGTTGTTAAATACAAAATCATCCATTTTGTGGATCCCTATCTCTCCAATCTGTACATAAAGATGGCTATAACATCTTTAACATTTAAAGGATAATGTGGGTAGACAGTTAATATTTATTATGCATCAAGCCCAAGGTGAATTCTTAAACATATACTGTCCCATTCATCTCTAAAATAAAACAAGGTGGTAAGATACATACATGGTATCAAGTTTATAGATATGAAACTGAGTCTTAGGAATGATAAATGACATTCCAAAGTTAACAAATGGTAAATAGCAAAGACACAACTAGAACCACAGTTGATCTTGTTAAAAGTAATGCAAACAAAGCAATTACTTTTGCACCAACCAGATGTTTTGTAGGATATTAGAGTTGTAAGTCCCATTTCCTAACTACATTCCTAACAAATACACAACAATACTAGTGCCATATATTTTTGAAGATGTAATTTATGCAGAGATTGTGCTTGACAGAATGAAAGTGATGGGAATTGAAAATATATCACAAACAGGGTTTCTGTTAAAGAAAAAAATTAACATTTGATGTAGATAAATATAAGTGATCAACTATGGTTATAGGGCTATAAATGAGTCTATCAAAAAAAGTTAATTTTTTTCAGTTTTTTTAATGAATGTTTATATTTAGATTCAGATCACATGCCATGCAATTCATCCATTTAATGTATGCAATTCAATTTTTTTAGCTTTTTCATAAATATGGACAACTATCTTGTCAGTTATTGAATAATTTCACACCTCAAAAATAAGCCCCATACTCTTTATTCAACATTGCCCTAGCCCCCAAACCTAAGCAAACACTAATGTGTATTCTGTCTCATGAATTTGCCTACTCTGCGATCATATATATGACATCATATAATATGTATTATTTTGACTGGCTTCTACCACTTAGTATAATGTTTTCAAGTTCCATTCATGCTATTTATTCCATTGTAAGAATGTACAATATTTTGTACATCCATTCATCAACAGATAAATATTTACTTGGGTTGTTTCCATCTTTTCACTATTATGAATAATGTTGCTATAAACAGCCAAGTACAAGTTTTTGCATGGACCTATGTTTTCATTTCTCCTATGTACATATCATTCTAATGAGTGGAAGTGCTAGTACATTGTGGTTTTGATTTGCAGTTCCCTGATGAGTCAAGACATAAAATACTTTTAAGTGCTTATTGTCTTTTGTGTATTTTCCATGGGGAAATTTCTGTTTTGATCTTTTACCCATTTTTCATGGGATTTTTGACTTTTTATTTACTTTATTGAATTGTAAGAGTTTTTAATATATAAAACTTTCAGATCAAACATATGATTTGCAAATTTTTTCTCATTCTGCGGTTGCCTTCTCCCTTTCTTAATAACATCTGTTGAATGGAATACTATGCAGTCATAAAAAGAATGAGATCATGTCCTTTGCAAGGACATGGATGGCACTAGAGGCCATTATCCTTAGCAAACCAACACAGGAACAGAAAACCAAATACTGCATGCTCTTGCTCATAAATGGGAATTAAATTATGACAACACATGGACACAAAGGGGAACAACAAACACTGGGGCTGGGTTGAGTTTGGGTGGGGGGAGGATCAGGAAAAATAAGTAACGAGTACTAGGCTTAATCCCTGGGTGATGAAATAATCTGTATAGCAAACTCACATGATGCAAGGTTAGCTATATAACAAATCTGCACGTGTATCCCTAAATTTAAAAGCTAAAAAAAAAGTGAAACACAATTCATTTTATATTTTGATAAAGTTCAATTTGTATTTTTTGCTGGTTTCTCATGGTTTTGTTTCATTTCTAAGAATGCAGTGCCGAATATAGGGTCAGGAAAAATTTTTCTGTTTTTCTTCTAAGAGTTCTATTGCTTTAGCTCTTAACATTTAGATCATAGATTTATTTTCAGTTAGTTTTGTATATGCTAGGAGGTGATTGCAAAATTTTATTATTTTGTGCATGACTATTCAGCTTTCTTAGTACAACTTGTTATTTGTTTTGCTTGCTTGTTTGTTTTTATTAGAGACAAATTAGTGGCTCATATCACTTTTTGAAATATTTTTTCTCCATTGAATGAACTTGGCATGCTTTCAGAAAATCTGTTGACCATAGACACATGGGTTTATTTCTAGACTCTCAATTCTATTCCTTTGAAGTACATGTTTTTCCTAATGAAATTACTACAATGTCTTGATTACTGTTGCTGCATAGTAAGTTTTGAAATCAGGATGTGTAAGTCATCCTAATATGTTCTTTTAAAAATTTGTTTATTTTAGATCCCTTGCAATTTCATATAAATTTTAGAATCGTGAGAGGCCAAGGAGAATTGCTTGAACTGGGAAGCAGAGGTTGCAGTGAACCAAGATCACAGCCACTGCACTCCAGCCTGCAGACAGAGCAAGACTCTGCCATCTCAAAAAAAAAAAAAAAATAGAATTAATTTGTCTATTTCTACCAATTATCAGTCAGAATTCTGACAGAAATTGGGTTAAATCTGCAGATCAAACTGAGGAATATTGATAACAATAAGTTTTCTGGTCCATGAACACTAGATTTTTAAAAACTCATTTAGATCTTATTTTTTGAATAATGTTTTGTAATTATCAGAGTATAATATATATAGTTGTTCTTCTTTTGTTAACATATATCTGATAAGGAATTAACATCTAAAATATGTAGGGAACTTACATAATGCCATAGCAAGAAAAATAAGTAATTTAAAAATTGGCTGTACACTTGACAGTGGTTAATAGATTTAAAATTTTATTAAAAAAAAAAAAAAATTGGCCTGTGATTTTCTTTTTTTTTGTGATGTCTTTATCTAATTTTGGTATCAGGGTAGTACTGAACTCATAGAATGAGTTGGGAAGTGTTCCCTTCTCTTCAACTCTTTAGAAGAGATTTGTTATTAATTCTTTTTTAAATGTTTGGTGTAATTCAGCAGTGTACTCAACTAGGTCAGAGCTTTATTTGTGTGTAGTGTTTTGAATATTAATTAAAAGCCTTCACTTAATATAGGTTAATTCAGATTGTCTATTTCTTCTTGAGTACATACTGTTTTAGGCAATTCATTTTAAAATCAATTTAGCAAAGACAGAAGAAATATGCATTCATAGTGTCTTTTATAATTATGTAATTGCCTTTACTACTGTTCTTTATTTTTTTGTGTGAGTATATGGATCTGAATTTCTGTCTGTGCTAACAGCCTGAGAAAACTTTTTAGTGATTCTTGTAAAGTGTCTATTTTAGAAATAAATATTCTCAGTTTGTGATTATTTGGTAATATTTCTATTTCACTTTCATTTTTGAAATATAGCTTCACTGTATGTAAGACTTTTGGTTGACTGTGTCTATGAACACTTTGTATATGATATGCTATTGCACTGCCTTAGGCTTCCCTCATTTCTAATGACAAGTCAGTTGATAATCTTATTGGAGTTCCCTTGTAAGTGATGAGTTCTGATTTTAGGCTTTTCTTTCTCCTTTTGGTGATTTCAAATTTTTTCCTTGTCTTTGGCTTTCAGCATTTTTGCTGTGATATGTTTGCGGATCACTTTGCATTCACTCTACTCAAGAGTTCATTGAGCTCCAAAGATCTGTGGATTATTGTTTTTCAATAACTGGGAAGTTTTAAATTGAGTTTTAAAGTATTTTATGTGTTCTTTTCTTTCTTTTCTCCATCTAGTACTGCCATTATTTTTATGTTGGTGTGATTAATAATGCCCACATTTTCCAGACACACTCTGCTCCTTTCTTAATTCATTTTTCTTTGTTATTCAGATTGTATAATCTCTATCACTCTAACTTCAAATTTGCTAATTATTTATTCTGCCAGTTCAAATCTACTGCTGAGCTACACTACTACATTTTTTTACTCCATTATTATACTTTTCTAGGCCAGAATTATTACTATTTCATAATTTCTGTTGCTCTGTTGATAATTTCTATTTGATTAGATATTATCATCATATCTGCCTTGACATCTTTAACCATGCTTCCCTTTCTGTCCTTGAACACATTTATAATGGTGTTTTGAAGTCTATTCCTGTTAAATCTGACATCTGTTTACTCTTACAAGCAGTTTTTGTTGCCTGCTATTTTTTTTTTTTTTTGCCCGTCTCATTATATATTTCTTATCTTTGGAAAGTGAACATTTTACAGAATACATAATAGCAATTCTGAGTAACTTCCTCCCAAGCTTACTTGTATTTGTTCTTTGCTTATTTATTTATGACTAGCTGGGTTTTTTAGTGGCACCTACTCCTCTTCCTGGTTAAACCTCTGATATTATGCCTATTATGCCTCATCAGGGCAGTTACGGATTGAATTGTGTCCCTTCAAAATTTATATGCTCATGTGCTAACCTCCAGTGCCTCAGAATGTGACTTTATTTGGAAATAGAGTCATTGCTGATGTAACTTTTAAGTTAGGATGTGGTAATAATGGAGTAGAATGGGCTCCTAATCCAGTGTGCCCAATGTCCTTATAAAAAGAGGAAATCGGCTGGGCACCGTGGCTCACGTCTGTAATCCCAGCACTTTGGGAGGCCGAGGCAAGTGGATCACCTGAGATCATGAGTTCGAGACCAGCCTGACCAACATGGTGAAACCCTGTCTCTACTAAAAAATACAAAAAAATTAGCCAGGCATGGTGATGAGCACTTGTAATCCAGCCAACTGGGAGGCTGAGGCAGGAGGATCACTTGAACCTGGGAGGCAGAGGTTGCCGTGAGCTGAGATCACGCCATTGCACTACAGCCTGGGTGCTGGAGCAAGACTCTGTCTCAAAAAAAAAAAAAAGGAAAATAAAAGAGGAAATCTGGAGACAGACCTGCACACCAGGAGAAAACCACAAGAAGATAAAGATGGAGATTGTAGTGATGCGTCTACATGACAAGGAAGATAAAAATGGCCAGCAAACCAACAGAAACTAGATGAGAAGCATGGAATACATTCTCATTCACAAGCCTCATAAAAGATAACATTGCTAACACCTTGATCTTGAACTTCTAGCCTCCAGAGCTGTAAGGCAATACATTTCTGTTGTTTCAGTTTGTGTTACATTGTTATGGCTGCTCTAGTAAAATAATAATAGGGCATAGCCTCGGGTTATCTCATAGTATTTCTGGTATGGCAGTGGTTTGACAGAGCTCTCATTAAACTCTTTCCTTGACCTCATTCAACTGTTCTGTTCCAGTAATTGCCAGTTAGTTGCTCTATAGTTTTCAACAATATTCTGAATCATAAATTGATCCATATACAGGGCCAATCAAATTCAGGCTCCTTGGAAAGGATAATTTGTGTGATCACTGTTTGAGATTTTATTTTTTCTGATCTCAAGTGGGCTCCTCCCACTAATTTCTTTCTCTAGTTCTCTCAAAGAAGCTGGCATAAAGTTTTGTCTATATGCTGAATGAATACAATAATATCTTCCCAATTTCCCTTCACTACAACCTTTCCTGTGTTGGAGAGCACTCTTAGGTTTGAATTTCTCCACATTCTATTCCATGTAGAAAGAATTACTTTGAGATAAGATTAAGAGATATGTATTCTATGACTTGCTTCTCTCCAGCCTCCAGGCAAAACCTCTGAGCCACATCTCTGGAGCTTGATATGGAGACAGTGGTATTCTTCACTCTGAGTGACACCTTGCTTCAGTAACTTGAGTGCTTCATGGTGGGTGTAGGGAAAGTAGCCTCAGATTTTCCTACTAACTCTTCTGATATGGAATCACTACCTTAGGAATAAAAGCAAGGGTGTTCAGGGCCCCAGGATTCTTAGCAGTACCATACCCAAGGTAGTACCATGCCCAATCCATCTCGTGGTTTAGAATGAATGGAAGAAGCCACCATCACTTGGTTAAACTCATTTGCAACTTAGTCTCAGTAACATATAACTGGGTTCAGGATGAAAAGTGCTCATGTCCTGTCTTTCCTAGAAAAATAATATTCAGATGGGAAGCTAGGGGAAGAAATAGCCCTTTATTTTTGGTTGCACCCATTTGGAGTCGATACAGAAAAGAGAAAGATAAATACTGGGAAGAAGAGGGTGGTTCCCCAGCAAAGGCCCCACCTTCAAGCCTGGATACCTACAACCCTAAATGAGAACAGGCGTTCCTGTTTTCCAGCCCCAAATCTGCCTTTTGTCCTGCCATGCCCCCTAACCTGTAACCATATAAACCCCAGACCCCAGGCTCCAGAAACAGAGAAGAAAATGAGCAGATAACAGAAGAGAACAGTGTGACAGAGAGAAGAGAAGGGGCATCTGAACACCAAGTGGACTTTGGCTGGGGACGGTTAGAGAGGAGATTGGCTGCTGGGGAGCCAAACTCCAGAGGAAGATCATCTTCCCACTCCATCTCTCTTCCAGCTCCCCATCCAACCTGCTGAAAGTCTCCTCTACCACTCAATAAAACTCCCAATTCATCCTTCAAGTCCACGTGTGACCCAACTTTTCTGAGACACTAGACAAGAGCTCAGGATACAGAAAGCTGTTACATACACTGGTCCTCTGCCCTTGCAAAAAGGCAGAGGGTCCACTGAACTGGTTAATACTTAAGCCATCCAAGCATGGCAAGGCCAAAAGGGCTCACTGTAGCACATACCCATCTGGGTTTTGGGAGTCACAGGCTCCCACACCTGGATGCTGCCATGGGGCTGAAGCCTAGGATTGCTTACTCCAGCTCCTGCATCAGCAGTCTGCATGCTTCACCTCCTGTAAGGGGTTTGAGCAGTAACAGTGGACTAACAGACAAGCCACACTCCTGTCGCATGTTCTCCAAGGGGAGTCAGGGAACTCTCCTGTTTCAGAGTGATGTTTCTATTTTGCTCAATATAAAGGGATGAATAGGAAGAAAGTCTCAGTTCAAATATCTCAAATTCTCACTATTCTTACAAAATGCTAGTAGATTTTCTTCCAGAAATATTTTGTATATATGTCCCTGATATCACTTCCTGAGACTTTAAATGATTGTTTTTAAGTAATTTTCACCATTTCTGCTGAAGTGTGTGTTTATGGAGTTCCTCATTTTGTCATGCTGTAAATGCCTTTTAATATTTTTGAATGTGTGAAAAAAACTAATAATAAAGCCGCCATGAGTTTGTGCTTTACCTTTTAAAGACACTAATAATATAAGACACAATGAGCTTGTGATTTACCATTTAAAAATTTAATGCAACGCTGAAGGAAAATGCTACCCTAGAAAGAAAATATAACCTTAAAGTCTGGCAGCTGCTCTAGCCTTATTCCTGAGATATTCTTTCAAGGTAAGCCCAGGCTATCTTAACTCACAGTAACCTATGCCTAGAAATTTAAAGCTCTAAAGCTGATCTTCTAGCTTACCACTTGCAAATTGTAATATAATTTATTTGATACATCAAATAATTAAGTATTGAATGATTAAGTTGCCCATTTAAGATACAATAAGATATGGATTGTGTTGTTATTTTATATGTTTGTTGATGAGTTTGTTCTGTTTATTTGGAGAAAGTAAAGAAAAACAAAGATATTTTTCCTTGTAAAAATAATTTAATTCGAAAAATGCTAATTGTTTTGCCAAATTTAAAGTTGGAGAACTTGATATGTTTAATCTGATATGTAGTAAATTAGAAGAATAGGAGCTACATCATTTCTTGTTTTAGGTTTAGTGCTCTACTGGTTTTAAGAAATGAATCATTGAATTTGTTTTATGCAAATTATTACTTAACAGTGTGAAAATGTTGTCTTTTTCTAAAACCTAGAAAACCAGGAAAATTTATTTAAAGGATAAAACACATATATTGTCATGTGGTATTTAAGCTCAATTATTCTTATCATTTTAATTGCTCCTGAAAAAAATAGTAGTTGTTCATTTCAAGGGGAATCATTTTAGGCTGGGAGATAAAGTAGAAAATAAAATGCAAAACAGCATCATAGATAATGTCTAGAATTAATTGGCCTTGGAAAGTGCTAGGCAAGGGACATCAAGCAAATCAGTGGCAGAAAGCAAATTAATGTTAAGGACTTTTGTCAACATAGTTGATTTTTGGCTCCTATCACATCTGTGAGTGTGACTTATTCCACAGTCACTGAATACAATGGGCCAGGCCCGGTGGCTCATGTCTGTAATCTCAGCACTTTTGGAGGCTGAGGCAGGCGGATCGTGAGGTCAGGAGATCGAGACCATCCTGGCCAACATGGTGAAACCCTGTCTCTACTAAAAATTAAAAAAAAAAAAAAAATTAGCCAGGCATAGTGGTACATGCCTGTAATCCCAGCTACTTGAGAGGCTGAGGCAGGAGAATTGCCTGAACCCAGAAGGCAGAGGTTGCAGTTAGCTGAGATCGTGCCACTGCACTCCAGCCTGGGTGCAAGATTCCATCTCAAAAAAAAAAATGTGAATACAATGGTATTCCAACTGTGTTTGAAATCTTTGACATTAGCTTAAGAGAGATTTTTCAGGAAAAGAGATTTTAGATTACTTTTTTTTTATACCAAGGAAAGAGAATGGCTTTTGAAAATATGAGGTCTAGACAATGACATAAAATAATTTAAAATAAATATTAATAAAAGTATTTGTATTAATTATAATTAATATGCATTTTATATATTATACTTAGCACTATATATGATTTATATCAGTTGTCAATTATTTTATGATGTATATAGCTTTTTTTTAATTTCAGTGATAAGAAGATTAAGATCTATCCAGACTGAAGGCCCAAAGGCACAAAATAGAGTATTTAAAGGCATGAAGACAGTTCAAGGCTTTGAGTGTGTGTACAGTAACTATTTACATGGTATTTTAATCCAACCTGAAGATACAGGTATCATTTATATCACAAAAAATGTACAAACATTCCATGTGGCATCTGTCAGCCAATGCAGAGGCAATAGAGGAATGTGTGTGTATATGTGAGAGTAAATTGATGTTGCATAATTACTATTCTAATTTATAACATATCACGCTGTTGCGCTGACTCATTTTAAACCTGTTTTTAAAATCATCTCATGATATATTTGACCTTCTCTCTTCATGAACTTGAAGAAATCTCTTTAAGTGATTTATGATAACTTAAGATTCGTTATGAAACACAATTGAATTTTATAGAATAATTAGTTTAAATTCTTAGACAAGATAGACTCTGAAACATATCCAAATCTCCAGGCTTAAAATGGTAAGAATTATTTTATATATATGCTTCTATGCTGATATATAAGATATAGTTTATTATATGTGAGAATCTTATGTAAATTTATTAGGTAACACATTCTGAATGTTCTGTGTACACAAAAGCAAGAGATCAATTAGTAATTTAAAAACAAGATGGTATCCAAGAAAAGTGTACAGCAGAAGCACTTTAAGCAGAACAGTTTTATGTTTAGTAATTGTAAAAATATGTAACTTCCAAGATGCTAATAAAGACAAGCATAAAGTTATAGAAACACAATATTAATTCCCTTTTACTACCTGAATGTGCTGCGAATTTAAAAATAGTTAAATCATAATTAATTTATGTCATTCAAGAAGAAACCTGTCAATAACAAAACTCCAACAGAAGAAAATTGAAGAATTTCTAATTTCCTACAAATATTAGACGTTTTAATTTGAGGTTTGCCAGCTGAGTTACTAAATTCTAGGTAATCTAGAAATAGATGCTTCATAGCACACACACAGGCACATATGTATTTCAATGTATAGTAGGCATTATAATTATTATGTATCTCTACATTTATCTACTTATATGTATCTCTCATAGACCCTCCATTTAAAGACTGGCAACTAAATGCTTGTCTTGCCAGTACCCAGTTTTTAACAATGTGTCATGACAATGAGTCCTGATAGAAAAATCATTATCCTTATTTCAAAAATACAGTATCTTGAATACAGAAACAAATGAGTATCTAGATAGGATTTACAAACAAGTATCCATATGTATTTAAAACAGCATCCTGTTTTTCAAAATGGATGTATATCTTATAAAGTCACCAAATGAGATATGTTGAAAATAAATGATATTATTTTCCAGGTTTCATAGAAAGCCTAGGGATATTTTTCAGAGAAAATGTAAATTTTATCTATTCTAATAGCATTAGCAATTTTTCTTATTGAGTTCAGAATACCTTATTGAGTATCTCTGAAGTTCTAAATTTAAGTGCACAAGAATTCAATATTTTTCTACAGATATTGATTTTGTTTACAAAGAGCTCCAGGAAGGAGCAGAGTGTTTGAATTTATCTTGCCATACTCACTTTATCCCTTTCCAGTCAGTTTGCAGACATGGATAACAAGATCGAGGTTAAGAAGCCTTAAAACAAACCCAGCTGTATAAATGATTATATGCATAAATTTGCATTATTGTTTTTGTTTTTTGATCAAAAATAGATACAGAGTCTAGTCTTATAGCAAATGAAAATGAATGTGTGTGGTATCGTAATCTGAGTCTCTTTGCCATACACATATTTGTATTCTGTGCCTTGATTTTTTTGTTGCTGTGCAATGAAATGCTATTTTTCCTCTAAAAGGTCATTAACAAATTCAATGAATTAGGGCGTAATAATCATTTAGAGACCAAAAATGGAGCTATAAGTCGAGGATATCTTCAGCTCTCTGAAACTCCCTCTATCTGCTCTGTCAACAATCACCAAAAAGAGACTGGATGGGAACTGCCTATCCAGTTCCTATACTTAGCACAAAACAAGGTATTGGTGAATGAAATGATTGCTTAGAAAACTGAAAGCACTCATCTTTGACAGAATACAGCTTGATTTATTCATAGATAATGTCTTAAGGTAGGAGTTGTGTTATTGATTTGTTGTTGCTAACATAACCTACATAAGTATAACAATAATTAATAGTCTAAATATTTTTGTGATATGAGAAAGTCTTATTAACTATTTGATACAAAAGAACATTTAAAAAACTATATAGAACTGTTATAAGATTTTTGCAAAGTTATCATGTCAAAAATGGTATGAAGATTTATCACTTGGCACTATGTCATACTATGTTTCTAGTAAGTTGTTTTGTGCCCTATTTTTGAGAATTTTCTGATAATGATTACTTCTGGAGAACTCTGTAAGTTATTATTTGTTATCTCATTATCTTAGAGGTTTAAATATAAATTTGCTATAGTTTTTTTTCACACATAGTATAAAAATATAATAGTTGCAGCATGGTACTTAATTTCATTCCATTCACTTTTTAATAAGCTATATTTGTACTCAAAAGGTATTTTTAGAAATGTGCTCACTAATATAATCTCTCATCTATAATTTCTGCCATAAGGCAGCTAAAAATATCTCTTGAGCAAGATAGATGTGCAAATTTAGTATTTTAATGAGGAAGTTTAAATTTATTTTCAAGAACACTTCACTTAGGCTAGGTTATTTTGAACATGTATAAATACAAGCACTCAATGTTTTAAGTGGGAAACCACTACTTGCTTATAGTGCTGGGATGTAGATAGTTAGGTGAGGTCTAAAATAACCTTCCCTGAAGATCCTTTGATTAATTTATCCCAGAGCAAGTTTTCTTTACTGACCTTTGCATGAACTTTGCTCACTGTTGTATTACCTCTGTTTTGCTTGTGCACAATATCTTTCTGTCCCTGGAGTTGGGCTGGTAAACACCAGGAGGAAGAGCATCCTCTCCCCAAAGACCTACCTTTAAGTTCTACACTCTGGAGAAATGCCTTACTTCCAGGGATGAGGATGCAAATACTTCACCTAACCATTGTACATGTGGTAGGATAACTAAAGCCTGTGATCTTAACAACTGCTTCATCACTCACTTGCAGAATCGTAATATGAAAATATTTCTTTCTCTTCCATCAATACTAATATTAGAATACTGTTTTTTATAACCAGCAATTAAATATTTATAGAAAATATGTAAGATGAAGATTAAAAATGTGTATAAATATGTAAAACAGTAAAAACATCTTTTATAAGGGAAGTATTATACCATGATTTTTCTTATTTCTGTTGTATTGTCATAAACACAAAAGAAATATATAGGAGTTGACAGATCATGCTTAAGCTACAAAGACAGAGTATCCCCAGCTTGTATTGAAAATGATGGTTCCTGTATGCCAACTGTCTACATGTATCAAAATAACATTGAAGGTACCAATTAATAAAAGAAAAAAAGACAAAAGGATGAAACTGGGAGAATATAAAGACAAATTTTCCATATCAAACCTAGTGCTGGGTTACAAAAATATTTTCATTTATAGTATACATGCATTTTTACATACACACACACACATACACAGAAAGATTTATATATGTAATGTATAAGCATGACATTATTTTACTGCTAAGAGATATTCATATATTGAATTTAAGATTATGACTCCATAGGGACACTGAATCTCAGATGAGCAAAACACAGGAGATATTTATTATAAAAATTACTTTTTAGAGCTAGATGAATTCCCCTTCCAATTAGCATTAGGTCAAAAGCTATATTTTTAAATGTAGAATTCTTTGTTTACTTGCATTTGATTTCTCACTTTAATAAAAGAGAGAAATATAGACAAGTAAGACCAACTTCTTCTATGGTATCCAGAAATCTATACAATAATTATATATAACATTTGTAAGAATAAAAATTAATATTTCCTACTAAGACAATGTACATTTCAGAGACTTCCCCATCATTTCCTACCATGAAAATTTTTAAATGCATACAAATGTGGAGAGAATAATATGATAAAACATGGCCATGTGCTGATAACCTAGCATTAACAATTGTCAATTTGGGGCTAATTTTATTTCATTTATATCCCTCTTATGCACCCTCAAATTATTCTGGAGCCAATTCCATATATAGTGTTATTTAATCCATAACTATTTCAGCATATATCTCACACACATTTCAAAGCAGCCACCATAATATTGCTTCAGTAATAATTCTGAATTTTTTGAAACAAACAAAAAGTTTTTAAAATATCAGCAAGGAAATAAAAATTATAAGAAAATAAGCAGACAGAAATTATAGAACTGAAATAATGTAATAACAGAAATAAAGAGGAGAAAAAACCTTCATTGAATGAGTTCCATAATAGAGTGTGGTTTTCAGAATCACTAAACTTGAGAACTGATCAATAGATTTCACTCAATTCAAACAAGAGAGAGAAAGCATAATTAAAGAAAAAAATGTACAAAGTCTTATTAGAAATAATAATAAAAGATCTTACATTCATAATATCAAAGTTCTAAAAAAGAAGAGCAAGAATACATGGCTGAAAAATGTGTTAAAATAAATAAAAGCTGAAAAACTCCCATATTTGTCAAAAGACATGTACCTACAGATTCCAGAAGCTGAGCAAACTCCAAATACATTACACTCCCCAAAATTTACTCACACATCATATTTAAACTGCTAAAAATTAAAGAGAAAGATAGTATGTAACCACAGAGCACATCGCCTATATGAGAATGCTGATTTGCATGACCATAAACTTTTCTTAAAGCATGGAAGCCAGAAATAATTGGCATGTTTTAAGTGTGTAGAAAGAGATCTATCACCCATGAATTCTATATCTAACAAAAATATTCTTAAGAAACAAAGAAATAAAGGCATTCTCAGACAAGAGTAAAATAATTCCTACTCTTTAAAAAGGGATGCAAAATCCTCTCCAAAAAGAAAGAAAATGACAAAAGAGTAAAGCTGAGAATTTTTAAAAAAGGACAATTAAATATGTAAAAATAAGGATAAATATGCTAGATTATCTTATATCTTGTGAACTTCTTTTCTCATATTTGATGACTGAAGTAAAATGCATAACACCATCTGATGTGGAGCTCAGTGTACACAGTGGAAATACTTCAGACAATTGCATGATAAAAATGCAAGGAGAAAGAAACCTAATATGAATAAAATTTCAATACTGCAATCAAATAGTCATACTTCAATATGAGTAGGTTATAAAAAATAACATATGTATATTGTAATATCTAGAACAATCACTAAGAAAGCTATAAAAAGACATCTAGTTTAAAGTAGTATAAATAAGAAAGAATCCAATGAGAGTAAAGAAAGAGAAACAGTAATGACAATCAAGAAAGAACAGTAGACTTCTGGTTCAAAAAGGGCGACATAGTAGCAATCTAGATTCACTTCCTCTTCGTAGAAAACGAAAAACAAACATATAGCACAGAGATTTTTGCCAGCAATATCCTAGAACTCAAATAGGAGGATGGGACAGTTCATGGGGCCACAGACAAGTAAGAAAACTCCAAGTAGACTGTAAGAGAATCTGAATTCCATATCCATTATGCCCCTCCCCACAATCAGTCCTGCACTAAATGTGTGGGAAAATTCTCCCCAACTCACAGCTTCTAAACTAGAAAAAGTGAGATCAAAGTGAAAATAAGTTTTTTTTTTTTACCATCTTGGGTTCTCTGACAGGAGACCTGTCCCTTTCTCCCCTTACAGGAAGCATTAAGAGTCCCTAAAGAGAGAAAAATTTCTGACAAAGCCAGAGAAAGGGTGAAGGAAAGACTACCATCCACAACCCTGGAAACTCTGCTCTGTAACTCAGCCAAAGGAGATGCCAAATCAGAATGGCCGTTGAGCAACCCTACACTAGGGAGGCACACTTCATGGGTCTTCTGGGCACAAACTCCTAGCCAGCCATCCCACATTGCAGGAATATCCCCTTTGGGATCTCTTTATTTAGGATGGGCAGAGCTCTGATCCAATACTAGAGTGGAGGCAAACCTGGGCTTATGAAGTCGACTAGTGCTTAAAAGGAAGCAAAAACCAAGTTGGAAAGAAATTTTAAAATTACATTGAATCTCTAAGCAATCATTCCAAGAAAAGCCAGACAGATAAGATTGGAATAAATAACTGAACTTTCAGTGGGAAGACATAGACATACATCTACAAGAAACAACACCAAACAGAGAACCATCACTCCCCGAACAGACAAAGCATGGAACCAGTGAGGGATACCAACAACATGGTGAAATGTGAGCTCTCTAACCAAAAATTCAAAATAACAGTTTTAAGAAAATGCAGTAATATCCAAGATAACACAGAAAAGCAAGTCAGAAATTTATCAGAGAAATTTAACAGAGACTGAAATTATAAAAAAGACATATTGGAACTCAGAAATATATTTGCTGAACTGAAAAATTCATTAGCAACTCTTAATAGAATGGATCAAGCAGAAAAAAGAATCAATGAACTCAAAGATAGGCTATTTGAAAATATACACTCACAGGAAAAAAGAAAAAAGAATAAAATGGAACAAATATCTATGAGAAATACAAAATTAGCTCAAAGGTCACTATATAATGATAAAGTTGTCAGTTCAGAAAGAAAATATAACAATTATAAATATATATGCACCCAACACTGTTTCACTGAAGTATATAAAGCAGATATTAATAAATCTAAAGAGAAAGAAATGCTGCAATAGTGCAACTGCAGAGGACTTCAACACTCTCAGCGATAAACACATCATCCACACATAAATCAGCAAATAAATACCTATACACTAGATCAAATAGGGCTAACTGACATTGACAGAATTTTTTTTCCAATTGTGGCAGAATACATATTATTTACAGCAGCACATAAACAATTCTCCTGAATAGACCACATCTTGGCCAATGAAACAGGTCTCAACAAATAAAAAAAATTATAAATTATATCAACTATCTTTTCTGAATACAATGGAATAAAACATTAAATTAATAACCACGAGAAGGTCAGAAACTACACAGACACATGGAAATTAAACAACATGCTCTTGAATGACCAAATGAGTCAATAAAGAAATTATGAAAAAGTTCAAAATTTCTGAAAGAAATGAAAATAAGAAAACAGCATACTAAAATTAATGAGATACGGAAAATGCAGTACTAAGAGGGAAGTTTACAGCAATAAATGCCTACATCAACAAAGTAGAAATATTTCAAGTAAACTAAAGATATACCTCAATAACTAGAAAAGCAAGAATAAAGCAAACCCAAAATTACTAGAATGCAAGAAATAATAAAAATCAGAGCAGAAATAAATAAAGCTGAGACTAAGGAATAATTACAGAATATCAACAAAAAGTTGATTTTTTTTTGAAAAGGTAAACAAAATCAAACTTTTGACTAAACTAAATAAGAAAAAAGGAGAGAAGACTCAAACACATAAAATCAGAAACAGAAAAGATGACAAAGCAACTAAGACCATAGAACTATAAAGAATAATTAGAGAGTATTATGAATAATTGTATGCCAACAAATAAGAAAACTTAGAAGAAATAGGTAACTTTCCAGACACATACAACCAACCAAGATAAAACTATGAAGAAATTTAAAACCTCAACCCCCCACTAACCTGAAATTAGATTCAAAGCTGTAATAAGAAGTCTTTTATTTAAGAAAAGCCCAGACCTGATGAATTCACTATTGAATTCTACCAAACTTTTAAAGAACTAGTAAAAATTCCACTCAACTGCATCAAAAAAATTATAAAGGAGGAAACATTTCCAAACCATTCTACAAGCTCAACGTTAACCCTGACACCAAAACCAGAAAAAGACACAACAACAACAAAAAATAAAACTACAGGCCAGTATCATTGATAAACATACATGCAAAAATTCTCAACAAAATAATAGCAAAACTAATTCAACAACACATAAAAAGATTATTCACCACAATCAAACGTTATTCATTTCACGGATTCAAGTATGGTTCAACATCTGCAAATCAATAAACATGGTACATCACATTATTAGAACCAAGAAAAACACCCTGTGATCATTCAATAGATGCTGAAAAAGCCCTTGATAAAATTTGATATTTTATTGAGATAAAAACCTTCAAAAACCTGGGTATGGAAAAAACATATGTCAAAATAATAAAGACCATATATGACAAACACACAACCAACATCACACTGAAAGAGAAAAAATTGAAAGCCTTCTTTCTAAAACAAATATGGCTCCTTTCATCACTTTTATTCAATGTAATACTGGAAGTCCTGGTCAGGAAATTTAGGCAAGAGAAAGAAATAAAAGGCATTTAAATTGGAAAGGAAGAAATCAAATTCACCTTGTCTACAGATGACACAATCTTATATTTAGAAAAAACTAAAGACTCCACCAGAAAAGGTCCATGATACTAAAATCAACATACAAAAATCAATAGTACTTATATATACCAATGGTGAACAATCTTAAAAAGACATCAAGAAGTGCATCCCATAGCTACAAAGACTATCAAATACCTAGAAATAAATTTAACCACAGAAGTGAAAAATCTATACAGGAAAACTATAAACACAGATGAAAGAAATTGAAAACAAAGCACAGAAAACATATTTCATGCTCATGGATTAAAATAATTAACACTGTCAAAATGAGAATACTATCCAAAGCAATTTATAGATTCTATGAATTTCTGTCCAAATTCCAGTGATAATCTTCATAGAAATAAAAAAAAAACTTCAAATTTATGTGGAACTCAAAAGATACTGGATAGCCAAAGCAATCCTGAGCAAAAAGAACAAAGCTGGACACATCACAATGCCTGACTTCAAAATATACTACAAAGTGATAGCAATCAAATCAATATGGTACTGGCATAAAAATAGACAAATGGGTCAATGGAACAGAATAGATAACTACAAATAAATCCATGCATTTACAGTCAAATAATTTGCAACAAAGGTGCCAAGAACATACACTGGTAAAAAAAGAGTCTCTTCTATAAGTGATGCTGTGGAAACTGGTTGTTCAGATGCAGAATGAAACTACTTTTCTATCTTTCACCACACATAAAAATCATACTAAAATGGATTAAAGATTAAATATAAGACCCAAAACTAAGAAACCACTAAAATGAAACATTGGGGAAATCCTTCAGGACAACGTTCTGAAAGGGTTTCTATGTAAGTCCTCAAAAGCATAGGCAACCAAAGCATAAATAGACCAATGTGATTACATCAAGTGGAAAAGTGTCCACCCAGCAAAAGACACAATCAACAAATTGAAGAGACAGAATGAAAAGAAAGTATTTGGAAACTATCTGACAAGGGACTACTAGCTAGAATATATGAGGAACTCAAACAATAGCCAAAAAGCTGATAAAAAAAAATTGAGAAAATATCTGAATAGACATTTCCCAAAAGAAGACATACAAATGGCCAAGAGATATATTAAAAATGTTCAATATCACTAATATAAATAAAAACCACATCTTTCCCAGTTAAAATGACTTTTATTAAAAACACAGAGAATATCAAGCCTGAGCAACAGAGCCAGATGCTGTCTCAAAAACAAAAACAAACGAAACACAGAGTAACAGATACTGGCAAGTAGGCAGATAAAATGGAATCCTGTATCATTGTTGATGGAAACGTAAACTAGTAGAGTCACTATGGAAAACAGCATGAGGTACCTCAAAAACCTAAAAGTAGAACTACCATATGATCTTGCAACTCCACTCCTGGGTATATATCCAAAATAAAGAAAATCAACATATCAAAGATATAGCTGTACTCCCATGTTTACTGCAAAGCTTCATCATAAACAAAATATGGAATGAACTTAAATGCCTATCAGTGGATGAATGAACAAAGAAAATGTAGTATATACTCACAATGTAATATTATTTAGCATTATAAAAGAATGAGTTTCTGTCATTTGCCTAAATATGGATAAAACTGGAAGCCATTATGTTAAGTGAAATAAGCTAAGCACAAAAAGATACATATTGCATGTTTTCACTCATATGTGTTATCTTAAAAAGTGGATCTCATGAAGAAAGAGAGAAAATTGATAGTTACCACAGGCCAAAGAATGGTAGGAGTAGAGTAGGACTTGAAGAGAGGCTGTCTTCTACAAAGAAGACATAATGGTCCTAAATGTGTATGTAACCACCAACAGAATTATGAAACAAAATATATAAAATATAAACCAACATATGTTAAAGAAGAAATATTCAAATCTATAATTATACTGAAGATTCAACATCCTATTTTCAGCATTTGATTAAAGAGAACTAGCCAGAAAATTAGCAAAAATATGAAAGAAATCAATAACTCAATGAAACATCAAAATCTAAATCGAGCACTTAAGGCAATAGCAAGAGACTACATCTTTCCAAGCACCTATGGGAAATGCACTAAAGTAAACCATATTCTGTGCCATAAAACAGCCTTAACAAACTTAAATGAATTGAAATCATATGAAATGTTTCCTGACCATTATAGAGTCAAATTAGAAATTAACTACAGAAATAAAACAAGATCCTCAAACAATTGGAAATTTAATAACACACTCTTAAGCAATTCATGTGTCAAAGAGGAGATCACAGAAGAAATTTTTTTAAATACATAGAAATGAATGAAAATATTATATATCAAAGTTTGTGGGTCATAGCTAAAGCAATGCAGAGAGGGACTTTGATAGCATTAAATATTTACACTTGAAAAGAGGAAAAATCTTAAGTAATTTAAGTTTTTACTTCAGAATAACAACAAAAGAAGAGCAAAATAAATCCAAATCAAACAGAAAGAAGCAAATAATAAAAAGCAGAAACCAAATGAAAACAGGAAAAGAGTAGAAAAAGTTTAATGAAATCAAGAGTTGGTTATTTGAAAACAACAAATTTCCTAAACCTATATATTTTTTAATTTTTTTCCTTTGATAACTTTGGTATCAACAAATTAATAAACCTATAATAAGACTAACAAAAATAAAAAAGAAGGCATACATCTCCAAGTTACCATGGAACCCAGTATGTTTATCATAAACTAAATATAGTAAGAGCTACCAACATTAAAGCTGGCTATGCACAGCAAAACCCCACCAACATGTGAACTGTTGGATACTAGTTTGGGCACCAGCAGTTCCCAAAGGCACAAGGATATCACATGAGCAAGTGACTGATATTCTCCTACCCTACTCCAGTTATGTTGTCTCCTTTCTTGCAACCAATGCCTAAAATCTCAAGGAGAGTTCTTTGTGACCTGTTGCCTGAGGAGCTGGAATATTGGGCCTGATTTATATATGGTTCTGCACAACATGCAGTCTCCATTGATATTTGAATAGAAAAACCTAACAGTTCGTACGAGAATTAGTCTTAAAAGACAGTGGTTATAGGAAATTAACACAGTGGACAGAAGTGTGCCATGAACTTGAGAATCCATTTTGCCTGAAAGTACAGATGATTTGAGTTATAGTTATATGCTAATTCACAGGAAGTATCTAATGGTTTGACTGAATAGGCTGAGATTTAGAAGAAACAGCAGAAATGAGTGACAGGTGGAGGCTAGGGAGGAGGTATGTGTATAGGCATTTTAATATAGTCAAGGATGGGAAATACTTGTGTCCTTTGTAAATGGTAAAAAATGTACAATATCTAAAAGTAGAATCTTAATTTTCGATCAGAGAAAATAATCTGTTCTGTGGACATTGGAGAGACTCTTCTCAGATACCTCTGTTCTTACTTAATGGTCTTATGACAAGATGACATAGCAGTTGAAATGAGGGTTACACATGGGCTCAGTCATGTGCACTTTACTTACTTGTCCTTCCACATTTCCCATAACTCTGAAGGAGCTGGTCTGATAGAATGGTCTGAAAGTATTTTGAAGACTCAATTATTGCAACATCTAGATGATGATACATTGAAGGGCTGGGTAGCATGATCTGAGATATATGCTAAATGTTAGAAATTAATACATTTTACTATTTTTTCCTAGAAAAGATTCACAAGTCTAAAAATCAAAAGACAAAATGAGAATAAGTGTCAATCATTACTAACTCTAATAATCCAGGAGCAAAATTTTTGCTTTTGTCCCTTCAAATTTGGGCCTTGCCGGTTCATAGGACTTACTCCCAAAAGGGTAATGCTTGCACCAGGGCTACAGCAGTGATTCCATTAAACTAAAATTTCAGACTTCACGTAGCCATTTTATAATTCTTCTATCAGTGAATCATAGGTAAGGAAGGTGGTTAATCTGATGGCTGGTATAATTTATTGTGACTGTCAAGTGAAAATTGTATTACTTTTACAGAATTAGGAGACTAAAAGTAGTTTGTAGTACGCGGAATCTGCATAGTAATGGCTTATAATTATTATAGTCTATGAGCAAAGTTAATAGAAAATGACAACATTTCTTACAGGCAGGAAACTACTAATGTCATGGATCCTTAAGGAATAAAAGTTTTGCATTATTCCATTAGGCACGTAATAATGAACAGTTCAAATGATTTACACAGAAAAAGAAATCATGGAGTAGATATAAACTGGAAATTACAAATATCAAATATCACCATATGACTCATTACTGAAATGAATTATAAGTATTTATTTCTTAATTTTATATTTGTATGTGTGTGTGTGTGTGTGTGCATGTGAGAGAGAGAGAGAGAGAGTGTGTGTGTGTGTGTGTATGCACAGCCAGTCTTCAATTGAAAATGGATAGAGGGCTACTATGGCTTTTATATTATGAAAGATAACTGCATTAGTTGTGTATAATTTTGCTATTGTCTTCAGATAGAAGTTGAATATCATTAAAGGTGTTGTATGGAATGCCTAATTGACAAGAACTGGACGCGGCAGCTTTCTTAGCCCATTTAGTGTTGTTATGAATGAATACACACAGCTGGGTAATTTACAAAGAAAAGGAGTATATTTGGCTGATGGTTCTGCACAATGTACAAGAATCATGGCACTGGCATCTGCTGAATTTCTGGTGAGGCCCTCAAGCTGCTTCCACTCATGGTAAAAAGTAAAGGGGAACTGCTGTGTGCGGAGATCCCATGTTGAGGGAGGAAATAACAGAGAAGGGAGCTGTTTTATGAAACAGTTTTTGCAGGAACCAAGAGAGTAAGAACTCACTCCGTCTTCATCCTAATTTCTTCCACAGCTACCCAACAATGATTGCCGGCCCTGAGCTAGAAAGAGAGGCAATAGGTTTACTTACACTCTGCCCATATTTTCCTTTAAAGCACCGCTCTCATGGCTAAACATGTGTTGACTCAGGAGGACCGGTGAGTGATTTTGATCCTTGAACCCCCTATATTAAACTAAACCTTTGTTTCCTTTTTTTTCTCTATTTCTATAATCATTCCTTTATTCCATAAAGCTTATCATGGTTCAGTCTTCCTAACTGAACCTTGACTATTGCAGCCTGTTCTTGGAATTTTTGAGTTACTATTGCTCTTCTTGAAGACTCTGTGACACTTTGGGACACAGCATGGATATGTAATTGGTTATGTGAGGCATAGTACCATCACACTTTTTGGAGACTAAAGAACCCAGTTTCTCTGTAGACATTTAAAGTTTGTTCAAAAATTTATTCTTCTTAACTTCTTATACTGATATATTGGTTGGGTACAAGCTGTCTGTTTTCTTTGTAGCTAAAACAGAACTGTATATAAAAGTACTCCTCAACTAGGTCATACACACATATTATGCACATACACACATATTCATATATATATAAATATATAGTTGAATGTTATATTTTGCTAATGCTTTCTTAAGGTGAGAGGCTTTTCTATCAAAAATTACTATAATGTTATTTGTACACTGTATAAAGCAACAACCATCCTTAAAGTATTTCCTCCCATATAAGAGTTGAAACAATGTTATTGGTATTGTTTTTTGACTTTGCTGTCTTGAAGTTCACATAATAAATCTTATTAGATGATAGACTTCAAGTATTTGTTACATGCTATATTTAATTTAGTAGTAGTTGCTTGAATATAAAACAAAACTATTTGTCATGCACAAAAAAGCAAAAGTAAATTTAATACGATATTATTTTTTATCTCTTAGAATGTTAAAGACTACAAAGCTGAATAATACTCCATGGTAGTAATATCATATAGTAATCTTTATGCATTCCTTGTAGGAAGGCAGGCTTGTGCATTCAGAGGAGCAATCTGGCATTGGGTAATCAAATTAAATGTATCTATTTGTTATGATATTGAAGTTCTTCTTTAGAGTATATATCCCAAAGAAAGTCTTACAGAACTGTATCCAGGGACAGGTGAGAAGATACTTAATTATTGCATCATTATTCATGATGATAGAATGTTACAGGCAAACTGGGGGATTATTGCTTGAACTGTAGAAGGTAAAATGCAATAAATCCACACCTAGAGTATTGTTCAGGACCTAGAAGCAACACAGTTACAAGCAACAAGGTTAACATGCACACATGTGCATGAAGAATAATGGGTCTTAAAGGTGTGGTAATGAACGGAGTAAGTAAGACATATACTTAATAAGACACGTGAGAAAATAGGATTTATGTAAATTAAAAATGCATATAAAACAATTTAAAATTTGTTACAGAACAAAGAAAACCAAATAGGTACACATTAAATGCATCAGGATGTTTCCTATAAAGGGAGAAGAACAGGAGTAAATAAAAATAAATGTGTGAAACAAGAAAGGGATCTCGAAGAGGCCAATAATGTTAATCTGCCATGACCAGAGAAGTGCTATTAAGTCAACACCATGCAGTTATAGTCTTATAACACACAGAAATTTTAAAATATATTTTAACAAGTGATATAGCACAGCTATCAACCAATTAAAAGGTTAGCCACATGGGCACTTAGATAATCATAAAGAACACTGGCTATCAAAAACGAATATAGTCACAGTAGTGTGTGTACCAGCTAATATCATTCATGCCTATAACCAAAAAGAAATTGAAACACAAAATATCTCAAAATATTATCAAACCAAATATGCAAAGATATATATACATATATAAAGTAAATACATCAAGACCAAATTAATCCCATTATATAACTCTAAATTGACAAGCAAAATTAATGTCATTATTTCATAAACAAATTAAATTTTACAAAAATCTAATAAATAAAAAGAGAATTAAAAATTTAGTATGTACACTTTAAAAAATATGAATAAACCAGGAATAGAAGAGAACTTTCTTTACTTTAAAATACATTGTATAAAAATAACCAATAGCAAATTCAATATAGGTGGTCCCTGACCTACAATGTTTCTATTTATGATTTTTGGTACATACAATGGTGCACATGCATTATGCATTTAGTGGAAACTATACTTTGGGTATCCATAAACAATTCTATTTTTCATTTTTTAGTACATTATTCAGTAAATACATAAAATATTTGAAACTTTATTATAAAATAGGCTTTTCTTTAGATAATTTTGCCCAAGTGTGAGTTAATGTAAGTGTTCTGGGCACACTGAAAGTAGGTTAGGCTAAGTTATTATGTTTAGCAGATCTCGTGTAACAAATGCATTTTTCATTTACAGTATTTTTAACTTACGATAAGTTTATCAGGATATAATCCAATCATAAGATAAGGAGCATCTGTATACTTAATTGTGAAATGTTGGGAGAATTCCCTTTGTGACTGAGAAAAGACAAGGATGCCTTTAATTCTTGCTTCTATTCAAAACTGTACTAAAAATTTCAAACAGTTACATAAGATAAATAAGCATAAAGTGTCAGTATTTGAATGAAGAGACAAGGTTATGCTATTATAATATTTAAAAATACAAACAGATCTTCATCCAAGTCAAAGATAAAACAAAAAGTGAATTACAGACCTACATTGCCAATAAACATAGATGCAAAAATTTTTAGCAAAATACTCACAAACCTAAAAACTAACTCAGAACCGCACAACTTCACGTAAATTGAACAACTGGCTCCTGAATGTCGACTGGATAAACAACAAAATGAAGGCAGAAATAAAGATGTTATTTGAAACCAATGAGAACAAAGACACAATGTACCAGAATCTCTGGGACACATTTAAAGCAGTGTCTAGAGGGAAATTTATAGCAATAAATGCCCACCAGAGAAGTGAGGAAAGATCTAAAATCGACACCCTATCATCAAAATTGAAAGAGCTAGAGGAGCAAGATCAAAAAAACTCAAAAGCTAGCAGAAGACAAGAAATAACTAAGATCAGAGCAAAACTGAAGGAGATGGAGACATGAAAAATCCTTCAAAAAAATCAATAAATCCAGGAGCTGGTTTTTTGAAAACATCAACAAAATAGACAGA
>CAUYQU010056333.1:0-44235 GCA_963574635.1 Cheracebus regulus
GGGCCCTTGGATTTTTTTTTTTTTTTTTTTTTTTTGAGACGGAGTCTCGCTCTGTCACCCAGGGGCTGGAGAGCAGTGGCACGATCTCAGCTCACCACAACCTCCGCCCTCCATCTCCTGGGTTCAAGTGATTCTCCTGCCTCAGCCTCTTGAGTAGCTGGGGCTACAGGTGTGCACCAGCATGCCTGGCTAATTTTTTGTATTTTTTCGTAGAGACAGGCTTTCACCATATTGGCCAGGCTGGTCTTGAACTCCTAACCTGGTGATCCACCCGCCTCACCTCCCAAAGTGCTGAGATTACAGGTTTGAGCCACTACGCCTGGCCCCTTGAATTCTTAAAAACCACCCTTCCTAACAAGTTAAGTACAGACTTAGGCACAAGGCATTTTAAGTTGTAATGTTTCCCATGTTTCACAGACATGAGATATATTAGCCTGCTGGGGCTGCCATCGCAAAATTCCAGAGATCGAGTGCCTTACACAGCAGAAATCTATTTTCTCATAGCTCTAGAGGCTGGAAGTCTGAGATAAAGCATCAGCAGGGTTGGTTTCTCTTGAGGCCTCTCACCTTGGCCTGTGGATGGCCGTCTTCTCCCTGCGTTCTCACATGGTCTGACCTCTGTGTGTCTGTGTCCTCATCTCCTCTCGTAAGGACACCAGTTATAGTAGAACAGGGTCCACCCATACAACCCCATTTTACATAATGACCTCTTTAAGGACCTTAACTCCAAATACAGTCACATTCAGAGGCACTAGAGAGGGTTAGGGCTTCAATGTATGAATGTGGGAAGACAAAATTCAGCTCATAACATGAGGTCTGGATACACACTGAGACCCAGAAGGATTTTTTTTTTTTTTAAAAAAACTGAGTGTTGGGGCCTGACGCGGTGGCTCAAGCCTGTAATCCCAGCACTTTGGGAGGCTGAGGCAGGTGGATCACGAGGTCAGGAGATCGAGACCGTCCTGGCCAACATGGTGAAACCCCATCTCTATATAAAGAAAAAAAATGTATTAAAAAACAAAAAACTGAGTGTTGGGTGTCAGCCCCAACCCTGTACGTGGGTGCCCTTAGTCCCAGTGGTGATGAGGGAGTGAGAAATGAAATAAAGACAAAGACAAGAATAGGGTCCCACAGCATGGGTCCAGGGCACCAACGCAACAAGCACCGGACGGGATGGGGTTGGCGCTGAGTTCTAGGCTCCACACACTTTTATTAGGTGCATTATCTTGTTAATCTTGCGGGCTGTGGTGAGGGGAGGTGAGAAGGATAAACTAAAGCTATGGTGGGGTAAGATAAAATGGAGGGAGAGTGTGAGTCTACAGCATTCAATAGCAAATGTGGTTCTTCTAAGAAATGCTAACTTAGGGCACCGAATTTTGCCATCATTGTTATCAAGGTGCATCTACATAGGAGCACAGCTGATAAGGTGCCACCAGGTCTGACCACACACCATGCATCAAGGGGCTTTTATCTCCCTGGCATTGCAGACACAGAGCAATCAGAGTTAGTCCATATTCTGGAACCTAGGCAGAGCCTGTGGCATTCCAGTTATCTCTGCCCTGCAAGACTTTCCTGTCCTGCAAGCTCCCATCTGCAAAGACCCTCCTGAGTCTTGTGAGCAGAGGTCGCATTCCTTCCCAGAGTTCTTGCACGAGCCCTCTTTACGAGACCCTCACGCAGACCGTGTGTTGGGAAGAGATCGTGGGACCAAAGCATCTCTCCTGCCTTGCAACCACACCGCTGCGTTCCGCGGTTTTAAAGCGCTCTCAGGTGGTCCTCAGGCCTCCTGTTACCGCTTGATTTCTGTTTTTACAGGACTTAAAGAATTTTTACTTTACTGCACCATTGTTTGGAGTTTTCTTAACTCAACATTTGATCTGTGGCACGAATCTCAGTATATAAAAAGCAAAGCAAGCTTGTAATCATTTAACTAGAAATAACACAGGTCTGCCCCTGGCCATCTTGGCCCACAACTGAGAAAGACAGACTTGACTGCAAGAGCACTATTTTTTGTTTGTCTTACTTTGTTCCAATTATAAAAAGCACAAGTACATGTTACAGAAACTTTGGAAGGAACTAAGAAAAAGTTCATCAATATCTCCCCATCTGAGGTGACCACTCTCACTGCTTTGATACGTATTGTTCTATTGCCTTAAACACACACACACACACACACACATACACACACACACACACACACACACACACACACACACACACACACACAGTGTATGTGATTATGCTGTGAACAACGTGTATCTTGCCTTTTTTCCTTCTTAACAGTCTGTTATGAGCATTTTCCCATGGCATTAAAAATGCCCTGTGAACAAGATTTGAATGACTACAGAATACTCTGCCATATGGATGTGCTGAGATTCATAGTACCTGCCTTAATTCATATAAATATTGCCTCTAATTTAACAACATTATAGAGAACTCTAGGATGAACTACTCTGAAATATATCTTTGTCTATAGCACTCACCAGATTTTAGTGTCTTCTCCCCTCTAACTCTCTGCTTCCCCCTACTCACCCCCCAACTCCTGCCAGGAAAATGGACTGGACTATGAAGCCTGCCTGGTTGCTCAGTGTGATGCCCTTGTGGATGCTTTAACTCGTCAGAAAGCCAAGCTGCTCACCAAGGTGACTAAAGAGAGGGAGCACAAGCTGAAGGTAGGAATCTGGGGGACTGATACATTGAATCCCCACCACATCCTCTGCACCCAGTGTGGGGTGGAGCACACAGTAGGCACTGGGTGAATATCAGCTAAGTGAGTGAGTGAATGAATGAACGAATGAATGAGGCAAGGAAGGGATGCATCCGCTGATTCAGTTACATTCCCGTGACCTGACAGAGACCAATCTATATGCCCTGTATATCTTGCAGGTTTCAAGTCAGAAGCCCACCCTCTCCCTCCCTGTTTCTGTCTAAGGGACTATTCTTGTTCTCATTTTGCAGAACAAAAGTGACTGATGACAGTGACTAGCCCTGACCCTGTTCAGGGCTCCAGCTCTGTCTCCTTCTTCAGGTTCTCTCTGATATCTCACGTACTCAGTAGTCAGCAATAACATACACAGCCAGTTCCCACCAAGGGAAGATGGGGCTCTTCCCCTCACATCACGCTGAGTCCCCAACTCAGCCAGGTACCCATGAACTCTCTGAGTTGATGATGGACTGTCACTCTCCAGGGAGCTCCATCCATACTAGAGACGTTTCCTAACTGGACCACAAAATATTACTGTCAAGAAAAGGAGGAATGCATGCTGGGGATAATCCCATGGTTAATAAGTGAAGGGGCCTTATCCAGGGACACTGAGAGATCGGAAGCCAGTCAAGAAGCTGGTCACTGATTGTATGGAGAGTTTCAGATTATGCTTTCTCTACATGACTGTCATGAGTTTAGAAAGGTTTCTGTGTTGGGTGTTGTAGCCCTGCTTGTTGGGAAGTGAGTCCACTTATTTCCCAGCAAAGAGGACACATGGAGCTCAGCAGCAGAGCCGAGAGCGGAGCGGGTGCGAGGTGGTCCAGGCAGCACCGCCTCTTCCAGGCTGTGTTGGCGCTAGTTCTCTGACTCCTGCAGTGGCCTGCCTGCTCTTCCTCTCATGAGATGGATACTTAGAGGAGTCTTTCCATTGCAGATGGTTTGGGACCAGATCAATCACTGCACATTGAAGCTGCGCCAGTCCACCGGACTGATGGAGTACTGCCTGGAGGTGATCAAGGAGAACGACCCCTCTGGGTTCTTACAGGTGAGCCCGCCCCTGGAAGACAGCAGGTGGGCTTCCTCCAACTGCCCCGCCATTCCCCAAATCAGCCCAAGTTCTAGGCAAGACTGTTTTAGGGCTTGAAGTTGAGTAGATTCTCCTTTGCTTAGTGATTCCAGAAGACCTAGGTTCTGACCCTGACTCTGACTCACTAAATGTGACCTAATTGTGCAGCATGCACAAAATGAGGAGGTGAAATGACATCATCTCTAGGGCTGAAATGCCTCACTGCAACATTTTCCGCACAAATGGAAAAGGACAGTCTTGCCAAACAAGCTGGACAGATTGTACCAGAAGAAAAGTTAGCAGAATCCACATGGCCATTATCTCAATGTGCAGAGTCCTGCAGTCCTGGCTGGTGACCAGCTGCCCTCAGAGACAGTGTGATTTTCTCGGGGCCATCTCTCCTGCATTCAGGCTGACTCAGGGTCATGAATATCTCTCAGGAAACTAGCAGTGATTCAGCCCCTTGTCTTTGAGGAAAATGATGAATCTCTTTGATTATTTTCCAAGAAAGATACATGAGATCCTGGCTGGACAGGGACATGTGCCAAGGTCTGATACGCAGGACCTTCCAGCAAAGGAGAGCAGGACCGTGGGTGTGATGCAGTCAAGTTTGGAGCAGAAGTTGCAGAACAGCTCAGAGGAGACACAGGCAGGGGGCCGATGTGGGCTTCAAAATTTTAGGGGTATGGAATATGGTTTCTTTAGACACCGGGGCAAACTACTAGTATGTTTCACTCCACAAAGTACTAGATCTAGGAAACAGGTCTAATGAAGGATGCATTTGCATATTTTAAACTCATCTTGTATTTCTCAGTAGTGTTCGCTACAATCTCTTTAAGAAGCAAGAACTTCTTTTCATTTCAAGTGATTATGAAATATGATTGAAACAACATTTCAATGCATGTTTTGTGCAGCCTGTGCTGGGTAGGCGGGGGTCACTTAATCTCTGCTATGGCTTCAGAACACAGCTCTTTTCTCTCTCTGAGCCCCACAGAGACAAAGCCCCTACCACTTCCTCACCCCTGCCTGCACAATGTTTCCTCTGCAAAGCAAGACCTTAAACTCTTTGCTCCCCTTTAAGATCTCAGATGCTCTGATCAAGCGTGTCCAGGTGTCTCAGGAACAGTGGGTCAAAGGCGCCCTGGAGCCGAAAGTGTCTGCGGAGTTTGATCTGACCTTGGATAGCGAGCCGCTGCTGCAGGCCATCCACCAGCTGGACTTCATTCAGATGAAATGTAGGGGTGAGCCGTGGTTGGCCCCAGTTCAGTCAGTGCTTTTTTCAAAAGAGGCATGCAGTATGAGGGGGCAGCTGGGTGCTGTAGGGAGACCTGTGACGCACGGAGTGTGGCAGGATGGGAGAGAGTCATGGACCTAGGTTCCAGTCCCAGCTTAGCCCCTGGCAGCCGTGTAAGCTGGGGTGAGAAGCGCCCAGCCAGAACCGGAGACTTCCCGTTTGTAAAACGACAGTCATTTGTTCATTCCAAAGTGCTTGGGGAGTGTCTCCCATGTGCCAGGCACTCTTCCACGTGCTCAGGATGCCATGGTGAACAAGTCTACCAACTCACAAGATTGGGCTTACACTCTAGAGGAGGAAATAGACACTAAACAAATGTATAATAGAATGTTCGATGGTGGCAGGTGCTATGAAGAGGAATCAGAGGAAGGGGCAGCCGTACACGCCATGGGGTGAGATTTAATGTGAGGAAGAGGAGGAGGCGGTGGAGGAGGAGGAGGAGCAGGAGGAGAAGGAGGAGGTGGAGGAGGTAGTGGAGGAAGAAGAGGTAGAAGGGGAGGAGGTGGTGGCCAAGGTAGTGGAAGAGGAGGAGGAGGAGGAGGAAGGAGAAGGATCCAGGCGAAGAGCTTTGCAGGCAAGAGAGGGACAGCGAGTGCAAAGTCCCTGAGGCAAGAATCAGTTTTCTCCGTCCCAAGAGCAAGAAGGTCAGAGGTGAGAGCAGAGTGAGCAAGGTGGGTTCAGAGACCCGAGGGGGTTAAGTAAAGTTTGCATAACCTGCCCCATTATGAAATCAGCAAATGCTGGCCAGAGCCAGAGTCCTCCTCTGCATGCTGCCCCTCCACAGATGCCAGGGAGTGGAAATAAAGCTCTTTGGTTTGTGTGAACTGAGGGCCACACTTGCCGAATCTGTGAACTCAGAGAGTCCTTACCTGCAGAATCTGTGGCCATTTTTAAACTAAAGAAAAGGAAGTCTCTTGCACATTGCCATGCTCAGTCCCACACAGCTTGCTCCTCCAGTAAGGGCTGGAAAGGCCACCTGCCCCAGGTGTAAATGACACGCAGTGCCAAGAAGCAGGAGGAGCCTGGCTGAGTGGGGGAGCTCCATTGAAGAGAGAGGGCACCTTGGAAAGTGGGTGCAGGGGGTAGATTAGGGCCTCTCCAGATGCTGCTTCCAGCTGGATGGGGTCAAGGGACCGGTCAGGGGTAACTGGACCGGATATGGTCACTGGCTGGTCAGGGTTCAGAGAGGAAGTGGGAGAGCAGAGTAGCGGGACCCAGGGGATGGAGGGAGGACTCCTGCCGTCTAGTTAACTGAAGGCTGGGAGTCAGGCTGTGCTCAGACAGTCCCATGCCCAAATCCTTGGAACCAAATTGAAATAGGTACTTTTAACAAAACCAGTGTTTCAATTTTCCCTTAAAAAAAGGGGGTAGTCAGAGTGGACTGTATCAATTTCTAAAACTTCCTGAGCCTGAATCGAGCTAGAAAATTTTTAACTTCTCCCACTCTCACCTCAATGGGACTTCTGATCCAACTGATCCAAATCCTTAGTTCTTTAGGTTGGCTGCCCGATACTCGAGAATCGCTTCTGTTGCCTGGATCTCATCCCCTGCCCTTTTCAATGCTTCCAGCTGAAGGTTTTAAGGCATCTCCCTCACCTTCCCAGCTCCAGGCGTGAGCTGCAGGCTGGCTGTCACTTAGCTGTAGGCCCTGCATTGAGGACCCCGAGGGGCTTGTGCCATGTGCAGGGAGCCTGGACTCTGTTGGAACTGTCCATGTGCTCCTCATGGGTCTGAGTTAAAGCCAGCAGTTCTCAGTAGGCAGATGGGAAAGAGAACATCCTTCCTTAGGGCCATAGGCTCAGAAGGCTGGGGTCATCTCCCAGGGCCCCTGAGATTCCAGGAAGGACACCCCCTTGGGTTGAGATGTGCAAGGTCACCTGTGCTTGGCCTCATCCCCAGCCCACCTGGAGACTGACTCCAGGGAGTCTGGGAGTGACTACAGGGTAGCGAGGTAGGGAACTGAGCCTGGCTATCTTTGGGGGCCAGGAGCCCTGGGATGGGGTGGGGCGGGGGGACCAGGCCCGGGCCCTCAGAGGGCACTATGCACTAACTCATGCATGTCCCTCTCTCAGTGCCACCCATCCCCCTACTGCAGCTGGAGAAATGCTGCACCCGCAACAACAGCGTCACGCTGGCCTGGAGGATGCCGCCCTTCACCCACAGCCCTGTGGACGGCTACATCCTGGAGCTGGACGACGGCGCGGGGGGTCAGTTCCGGGTGAGGCCTTGCTGCTTGTTTGGCGGGGGCTTGAGGGTACGAGTGCAGAGGCAGGAGTGGCTCCCACTGTCCCAAACTCTGGTCCAGCCCACGGGGACATCGTGTTGCTATCCTGAGCGGACATTGGCAGAAAGGATAAAGAGGGCTGGCTGGCCTGGGCTCAGGGAGATGGGGCTTCCCTCCCAAGGGCTAGGTCTGGGAGGACTGACACAGGCTTGGGGCTGGGAAAGCTCTGAGAAGGCGTTCTCTGCATCCACCACCTTCCCCATTTACCTGCAGCCCCTCACACAGCAACACATTCCTTTAACAGGTTTTATCACACCTTGTCTGGTCCTCTAATTGTTTCACCCAGCTCTGTCTTGTCTTGGGAGGTATCATGTCTGGAGCCAAGGAAGCACTGTCTGGCCCTCATATACCTGGCAAGGTGCCAGGCATATAGAGGATGCTTGATAAATGGCTGTTGAATAGGGATGACATCAGTCCCTGATGATGGACTGTCATGGGGGCAATAAAGGTGCTTAGTGAGCTAGAAATGCATCTTCTACTCCCCATCTGCTAGAAACCCTGGAGCAGAACTCCACCCCAACCCAGACCCCTAATAGAACACCACCTCAAGATTTCACTCAGTGAAATTCAGGTGGATATGAATGCCAGGAGCACAAATGCCAGGGAGAATGCAGGCTTTCTCAGATCACCTGCTTCCTAGCCCAGAGAAGATGAAATAAACATACACTCTAACAAACCACTGCAATCACAGCAACTCCTGCATTTCTTCTCCTGGGAAGTTGCACTCATTTAACAAACCTTGCCGAGAGTCAACATTCCCTTAATTTCTCTCAAAGAGATTTATGTATGTGTCATTTTACTTTCTGCTTGAAACATACGGGAATGTAAGAATTCGGTAAATAATGACATTTCCTTGAGAATTACTGAGTCCCATGTGAATATGCGCTATTTAGGGAGGTAAGATGAGGTTGCTCCAGCCAGATCACTAGGCACAGACCCCTGTCACTCCCATTATGCAAATGAGCCAAGAACTGAAAGAGTTCCTCCACCAGAAACCAAGAGGAGAGCCAGCATTTTTGAAATGGGCAGGAAAAAAACACTAAAAATATTAAAAGCAGCAGCCACTGAGCTCAATACTCATCCCTCCTCTTTGAGACATGGCCACTAACAAAAGCTAGACCCAAGGGCTAGGGTTTATGAGGAAGAGGGTCATTTTATTTTTCTTTATTTATTTATTTATTTTTGACACGGGATCTTGCTCTGTTGCCCAGGCTGGAGTACCGTGGTGTGATCTCGGCTCACTGACACCTCCGCCTCCTAGATTCAAGGGATGCTCCTGCCTCAACCTTCTAAGTAGCTGGGATTACAGGCATGTGCCACCATGCCCGGCTAATTTTTTTTCTTTTTTTCTTTTTTTTGCATTTTTAGTAGAGATGGGGTTTCACCATATTGGCCAGGCTGATCTTGAACTCCTGACCTTGTGATCTGCCCACCTTAGCTCCCCAAAGTGCTGGGATTACAGGTGTGAGCCACCCCACCCGGCCATGACTGAATGTAATTTTCCTTTTTCATAACTTTTATTTGGGCAAGATTTTTTTTTTGCCTGGGCACAGTGGCTCACTCCTATAAGCCCAGCACTTTTGGAGGCTGAGGTGGGAGGATCACCTGAGGTCAGGAGTTTGAGACCAGCCTGGCCAACATATAATGAAACCCCATTTCTACTAAAAAACACAAAAATTAGCCAGGCATGGTGGCGCATGCTTGTAGTCCCGGCTTGGGAAGCTGAGACAGGAGAATCGCTTGAACCTGGGAGGTGGAGGTTGCAATGAACAGAGATCACACCACTGCACTCCAGCCTGGGCAACAGAGCAATACTCCGCCCCTCAAAAAAAATAAAAGTAAAAATTGTTTAAAAATGAGATCCTGTTCCGTTGCCCAGGCTGGACTCCAGTGATCCTCTCACCCCATCCTCCTGAGTAGCTGGGACTACAGGCCACCACAGCTGGCAGCAGCACTTTTAATGTCAATGTGTTTCCGGAAGCCATTTGATAAGAGGAATTTTGCAAATGCTAAAGGAGCCTGGTGAGCAGCGTTGCTCTCTTTCAGGAGGTGTACGTTGGTAAGGAGACTTTGTGTACCATCGATGGTCTTCACTTCAACAGCACCTACAATGCCCGAGTGAAAGCTTTCAACTCTTCTGGTGTCGGGCCTTACAGTAAAACCGTCGTCCTGCAGACATCCGATGGTGAGCACAGAGTCTCTTAGTGGGAAGAACAGAGTCATCATTTATCGAATGACAACCAGACAGCCACGTGTAGCAGCTATGATGACGGGGTGGGGGTAGGGGGTGGTGCTGTGCACAGCTGGGTTCTCCAAGCGCGTGCCCTTCTGGAACCATAGGCAGGCTCCCAAAAGAGGAAGATCGTCTCCTAGGGCCAACCCACATTTCATCCCGTGGACAAAGGTGGGGGTGGGGAAGGATCAGCGGGTGAAGATGGGGCAGGGGGTAAGTGCAGGGCCAGAAGGTCCGGATGAGGTGCATATGCCCGACCCTGCTCTACACACACAGCTCTTTGATGTACCCACCTGCCTACAAGCCACAAAAGAAACATTCCTTCACCCTATTGGGCTGGACTAACTATGGAGTAGCTGAGGGAGGCTAAAGTTCCCCAACTTTTCAAGGGCCGAGGGGTGAGTAGGATAGTCCCAGACAAGAAAACTTCACAACAGACGCGGTGGGCCCACGCCAGCCCCTGCATCCGAGCCTTTCTCACAGCAGAAAAGCGCCCTTTAATCCCCAGCATCAGCGCTCACATCCAGTGGTTTACACACCTACCTGCAGCCTTTTAGGTCTTGGGCAACAACAGCATGTTGATATTGATTCAGTGGAATTTCAGTCATCCGAGTGCTTAGCAGGAAGCTATGGGGGAAACAGAAAGCACATTCCGGAGAGAGTCCTGCTCCTCTGGGTGTGGCCCAGCCCAGGCTGCAGAGGCAGCTTCCAGCTCCCCACTGCCTGGAAGAAGAAAGCAAGTCCTGCCTTCGTTGTTATCATTTAGTCCACACGTCCTGATGTCACAGCTGGATGGTCTCCCAGAGGCAGGGAGGAGAAGGAGCAGGAGCAGATGCTGGAGTCAAAGGGCACAGCCAGGGACACTTTTCTGAAAATGATGCAACCTGCAGAGTCACTTCGTACACCCCTAGAGAAGAGCATGCTGGCTTCCACCTCGAGACTCTCCTCCCTAGAGATGAGCGGTCCTTGCCCTGTGTATTGTGGTCATGATTTTAGAGTAAGCGCCTCACTTCCGACAACCTAGGGATGGTGCTGGGGGTCTGGGGAGCAAAAGGAGGCACCACCTGGTGGGCTGCAAAATGGAGAATTGAGGTTTGGTACTTTGGCCACATCGCCTCACCTCTCTGAGTATCAAATCTCCCACCCAGGACGTGGCCCATCAATATCTATTTCCTCTTGTACTTTATTTATATTTTTATTTTTGAGATGGAGTCCTGCTCTATCACCCAGGCTGGAGTGCAATGGCACAATCTCAGCTCACTGCAACCTCCGCCTCCCAGGTTCAAGCAATTCTCCTGCCTCAGCCTCCCGGGTAGCTGGGATTACAGGCGTGCGCCACCACGCCCAGCTAATTTTCGTATTTTTAGTAGAGACGGGGTTTCACCATGTTGGCCAGGCTGGTCTCAAACTCCTGACCTCAGGTGAGTTACCTACCTCAACCTTCCAAAGTACTGGGATTACAGGCTCGAGCCGCCGTGCCTGGCCTATCTCTCCTGTACTTCTAACTGTATCTGAGTGTTCGGAAGGGTTTTAGAAACCAAGACCAGAAAATGCATCTAGATTTGGGGGTTTGAGGTCTGAAAATCCTTGGCAAGGCCGGGCTCATAGGGCTGGCAACTTCGATGAACACAGAGCAGGGAGTGTGTATGAGCATGTGCATGTGTGTACATGTGTGTGTGCACGTGTGTGTGTGCCCACATGTGTGAGCTAATCATACAGGAAAGACCCTTCACTGCTGGGTGCCCACTTTGTAACAGAAGCGAGTGTGTTTGTGTCTCTGATCCGGTTAGAAATTACTAGCAAATTCCATCCCCTGACCCTGCTCCTCTTGCCTCTTTCCTTTTCAGTGGCCTGGTTCACATTCGACCCCAACTCTGGGCATCGGGACATCATCTTATCCAACGACAACCAGACGGCCACCTGCAGCAGCTATGATGACCGGGTGGTGCTCGGCACAGCCGCGTTCTCCAAGGGCGTACACTACTGGGAGCTGCACGTGGACCGGTACGACAACCACCCAGACCCCGCCTTCGGGGTGGCCAGGGCCAGCGTGGTCAAGGACATGATGCTGGGGAAGGACGACAAGGCCTGGGCCATGTACGTGGACAACAACCGCAGCTGGTTCATGCACTGCAACTCCCACACCAACAGGTGCGCTGGGCCCCATCCTGCCTTCCGCCAACACAGGCTGTTTGGGAATGAGGGTCCCGAAGACCAGTGTCCCTTCTTCTGTCCCCAAAGCCAGCAGGAATTGGGAGGAGGTATTTTCAGCCACTTGGGCCACCATTCTTTAGGAGACTTTGGCTCTGTCCATGTAGAACTGGCCTGCAGCCCAGATGAGGGTATGTTATGGTGACTCACACAGGACCAGCACAGATGAGTCTCCCGAGTTACCCAGCGGGCCACACAGTGGTCCTCTGCTGGGATATGGAACTCATAGTTTTCTTTCTGGTCGGGCTTCACTTTCCTTTGCAACCGTCAACCCAAGCTTGAGTCACTGCAGGGCATTAATGGGCACCACTGGGGCTGGTGTCCTCGCAGCTGTGACCAAGTCATCGCCACCAACTTACCTGCAGTGATTCTGGCCACTGCCCTGGTCTCACGTGGGCTTGAGCAGGGCCAGGCCCTCTACAGGAGAGTAGTGGAGGGCATGGCTGGGGTGCTCACTACTCATGAGTCTGCCAAGGGAGCCTGCAGCTGTGGCTTTGCCCTGAGGCTAGCCCTGGGAGTAGGGTCACCAGCGTGGACACAGGAGACTCAGGTCCTGGCCTGTGTCACTACTGGGGCCTCCGTTAGGAGGACAAACGGGGATGTGTCCTCCGGGGCTGCCCTGGAAAAATGCCCCCGAGGCCTGGGCCTCTCCAGGGTGCCTTAGTCTCTCTCCTCAGACACAGAGAAGGCAGTGGACCCCTGACACCTGCACCATAGCTCGGTACGCTTTCTCCTCTCCCAGGGGTTCTCTGCTCACACCTGGCCAGCATGTGGGGATGGAAGTGGAGGTGAAGAATCCCCAAGGCCAGAAATGGAGGGTTGCAAGCTGTGGCCACCTGGAGCCGCCTCCTTGCTATGGGGCCTTGCTCTTGGTCTGCTAAAAGCAATGTCCCCCACAGGAAGGGGTGAGGAACTTCAAGGAGCCCACCCTGACTTTGCTGGCCGCAGCTGCCTCCTTGCTGTGGGGCCTTGCTCCTGGTCTGCTAAAAGCCATGTCCCCCACAAGAAGAGGTGAGGAACTTCAAGGAGCCCACCCTGACTTCGCTGGCCCCGGCCACAGCCCCAGGCAAAGTTGACCTCTGAGGCTTTCAGTGCTCTGGGCCCACTTAGCTCCTATAACAACCCCTGGGGCACCTTCCTGCAGAGAAAGGACCAGTTTCTTCTTTCTCAGGGAAGCCAGGTCTGGTCTGGGCCAGGGACTTGCCTGAGGGCCCTGAGGACCCCATCTGCCTGCTTCTTTGCTGGTAGGCGGGGGCCCTTCTCTCCTGAGTCCTGGGGGAGAACTAGGCAGCTCTGTCCCTCTGTCCAGACACTGCAGGCTGGCCATTCTCCCTCCCAGCCACAGAAGGGCCACGCCCAGGCCCATCAGCTCCGTCTCTGCTTGCTTAAGCCGAACTGGCACCCAGATACCCGTTTGCTGGCGGGAGTCATAACAACAAGCATTTATCAAGCCCTTGCTTGTGCTCAATGCTGTAGGAAACACTCGATGTATCTGACATCAGATTTCATTTAATCTTTGCAAAAGTACTATTATTGCTTCCATTTTACAGATTGTAAAACTGGGGCTTAGGCTGGGCATGGTGGTTCGCACCTGTAATTCCAGCACTTCAGGAGGCCGAGGCAGAAGAATTGCTTGAGCCCAGGAGTTCGAGATCAGCCTGGGCAACTTAGTGAGACCCTGTCTCTATAAATAAGAATAATTTTTAAAATTAGCCAGGCATGGTGCTGTGTACCTGTAATCCTAGCTACTTGGGAGGCCGAGGCAGGAGGATCACTTGAGCTCAGGAGCTCAAGACCAGCCTGGGCAACATAGTGAGACTCTCCTCTCTACAAAAAAAAAAAAAAAAAATTAAGCCTGGGCTTTCAAAGGTCAGACAATGGCTCGGGTCACGCGGCCAGTCGATAGATACCATCAGGGTTGAACCCAAGGCCCCAGCCTGGCCTGCGTGGTGCAGACTCCCCAGCTCTCCCAGCCATTGGCCACCACACCCATCCCAAGGGCTGCTGAGCCCTTCTCGGGCCTCTGCTGTCCTTGACAGCCCCTTGGTGCCCTCCAGTAAGAAAAGCAGAAGGGAAGTGGGGCCAGGAGAAGGTAGAGAGAATCTGCCCATCTGCATGTCTTCCTACCCCTTGGATGTGGGTCGGGTAGGGTAAGCCCTGCCGGGGAGAAAACCAAGGCAGCCGGGAAGCTGGGCCCCAGAGCTGGCTGGGCCTGAGGCTTTGCTTAGGTTGGACTCATTCCTGTACCTCCCATGGGTCACTACCACCACCCGGTGGTCGGCGTCCAAATAGCACTAACAACGTGGTTCTAGTTCCCGTCTCTCACCTGCCAGATGCCACCCTGGGCACCCTTGGGGAAAAGCCCTGCTCTCTCTCAGAAACACCCTCTGGGCTGCCTACCAAGTCCTCCTCAGGACTTCCTGTCGTGAATTCTTCTCACTGCTCACCTCCCCTCTGCCCTATCTGCAGCGTCCAGTTGATCAACTCATTCCCAATCTGGAAGGACAAACGTGGTTTTCTTAGCGGAGTGGAGCTGCTAAGGCTAAGCCCTCAGCCCTGAGCAGGCGGGGTGGCTCAGGCCTGTATCTCAGCTACATCAGGAGGCTGACACAGAGGGATCCCTTGAGTCCAGGAGTCCTGGGCAACATAGTGAGATCCTCATCTCTATAAAATATTTTAAAATCAGCTGGGCATGGTGTGTGACTCTAGTCCCAGCTATTCGGGAGGCTGAGGTGGGAGGATCCGTTGAGCTCAAGAGTTCCAGACAACAGTGAGCTATGATTGCACCACTGCACTCCAGCCTGGGCCACAGGGAGAAACCTCCACTCAAAAACAAAAAAAACAGCTGGGCGCGGTGGCTCACGCCTGTAATCCCAGAACTTTGGGAGGCCGAGGCGGGTGAATCACGAGGTCAAGAGATCGAGACCATCCTGGTCAACATGGTGAAACCCCGTCTTTGCTAAAAATACAAAAATTAGCTGGGCATGATGGTGCGTGCAGGTAGTCCCAACTACTCGAGAGGCTGAGGCAGGAGAATTGCTTGGACCCGGGAGGTGGAGGTTGCAGTGAGCTGAGATTGTGCCATTGCACTCCAGCCTGGGTAACAAGAGCAAAACTATGTCTCAAAAAAAAAAAAAAAAAAAAAAAAACCACCTCAGAGAAGGAGAGTCTGTAGGATTCGGCCCATGCGAGACCTGGTCAGCCAAGCCCCCCCTTGGGAGCGTGTTCCTTACTTTTATTAATAGATTCCCTTCCACCAAGTGGATGTGAATTCTTGCCACCTACGAAGAACGACATCCCCAACACTAATCAAGAGCAAAGTGGACATTCTCAAGGTTCCGCTGTTGGTCACCTGTGGGATGGTGACTCCGACAGAGGACTTGATTTCCACTTCAGCACCCTTCCCCCTGCCATACGCCACTTTTCAGGGGACCCCAGGATGTTTGTGGGAAGGTGAGCCGGTATAGGGTAGGGACCTTTCAAAATTTCCTGAGGGCCTGGATGTCCACATCTTCATCAACGCCAGCATCCTCACTTGGCTAGAGCAGGAAAGGGCACCAAGCTAGTTATCTTCTTTAGCAGGAAAAGGTGGCTTTCTTACCCATGCTCCATGCCCCACAGTTTCAAATGGGACCCACTCCTCAAAATCTGAATATTCTAGTGTGTAGGTCTCAGATGCTGTCAGAAAAGGGGGGCTGAAGAGCCTGCTTCCTCTAGGGGAAAGTCTTCATCATGGCCTTTTAACAAGGTGGGTCCACACTGCGAGAGAAGGCTCATGTGCCCAGGATGGCACCCCACCACCACCTTGGGGACTATGTTTAAGTGAGGGTGTTCCCAGCATCCTATAAATAATTTTCCTGGCCTGTTGCAATGGCTCATGCCTGTAATCCCAGCACTTTGGGAGCCCAAAGTGGGAAGATCACTTGAGCAAAGGCATTCAGGACCAGGCTGGGCAACATAGTGAGACCTCCATCTCTACAAAAAATACAAACAAAATTAGCTGGGTATTATGTCATGCACCTGCAGTCCCGGCTACTCTGGAGGCTGAGGTGGGAGGCTCTCTTGAGCCTGGGAGGTCGAGGCTATTGTGCACCAAGATCGCATCACTGCACTCCAGCTTGGGCAACAGAGTGAGACTGTGTCTCTAAATAAATAAATAATTCTCCTGAGTTATCACTTACATCCCAGGCTGGGTGTGGTGATGGTCTTCCTGGGGACTCTCTTCCCAGGACGGAAGGCGGCGTATGCAAGGGGGCCACCGTCGGCGTGCTGCTGGACCTGAATAAGCACACCCTGACCTTCTTCATCAACGGGCAGCAGCAGGGTCCCACAGCCTTCAGCCAGGTGGATGGGGTCTTCATGCCAGCCCTCAGCCTCAACCGCAACGTGCAGGTACACGTGTCCCCCAGGCCGGACCTGGCCTGGCTGCTCCCCACCATTTGCCACAGATCTCTTCAGTGCCCTTGGGCAGAGTGGGCCATTAAAAAGCTGACCACAGGCCAGGTGCAGTGGCTCACACCTGTGATCCCAACACTTTGGGAGGCCGAGGTGGATGGATCACAAGGTCAGGAGATAGAGACCATCCTGGCCAATATGGTGAAACCCCGTCTCTACTAAAAATACAAAAATTAGCTGGGCGTGGTGGTGTGCCTATAATCCCAGCTACTGGGGAGGCTGAAGCAGGAGAATCACTTGAACCCGGGAGGCAGAGGTTGCAGTGAGCTGAGATCCACTGCACTCCAGCCTGGTTGACAGAGCAAGACTCCATTTCAAAAAATAAAGTAAAAGCTGAGCACAGTGCCTGCCCAGACAGAGCTTATAACTGGACATTTCCTGGAGGCTGTCCTTTCTAACTTGTTCACTTGAGACACCCAAGGGCCCTAGGGTGGCAGCTTCTGGAGAAGCAGATCTCAGGGCTGAGTCATCCTTGGAGAGTGCTGGCAGCTCAGGAGGCCTGAAACAGTGACAAGAATGAGAGCTTAGGAGAGTGTGAGGGACAGAGAAACACAGAGGTGCCATCCTTCATCTTAGTAGAGTCCTCCTCCCCCTTGGGATGGGGAATTGGAGTGGGGCAAGGCAGGGTCCTGTTTCGTGGCCCTGAATATTGAGGAGTCTGTATCAATCACTGATTGATTGATTCAATCCTCTACTCATTAAGAAAAGGGATTTGTGGCAACCTAAAAGATGGGCTTGGCTGGGCATGTTGGCTCATGCCTGTAATTCCAGCACTTTGGGAGGCCATGGCAAAAGGATCACTTGAGCCCAGAAATTTAAGACCAGCCTGGGGAACTAGCAAGACACCATCTCTACCAATTAACAAATAAGTTTTTTTAATTAAAAAAATAGGCCAGGCACAGTGGCTTATGCCTGTAATCCCAGCGCTTTGGGAGGCCGAGGTGGGTGGATCATGAGGTTAGGAGTTCAAGACCAGCCTGGACAAGATGGTGAAACCGCATCTCTACTAAAAATATAAAAATTAGCTGGGCACGGTGGTAGGTGCCTATAATCCCAACTACTTCTGCAGCAGAGAGTTGCTTGAACCCAGGAGGCAGAGGTTACAGTGAGCTGAGATCCCATCATTGCACTCCCGCCTGGGTGACAGAGCAGGACTCTGCATCAAAATAAATAAATAAATAAATAAATAGTTAGCTATTATTCCTCACAGTTAATAGAATGCAGTTAATAGGAAAGGAAAGAAAGTCATGGCTAGAAAGTAGACGCAAATATGGAACGACAGGAGCCAGTGCATGAGAGCCATGCTCCTGTGATAGCGTCTACTTTGCCCGGCTCCAGCAGCTCTGGCAAAATGAGGAACCAGGCATCTGGGTGATTCTTATTATGAGGAAAGAGGTGCAACCAACATCGCCTTTAATTAGGGATATTGAATGATGTAATATTCCACCATCTACAGCAGCCCTGAGCTGTAGCCTGGGATGGACCTGGAGCCAGCAGGGGATTCCGCCGGTGTCTGCTGTGCCCTCACAGCACTCAGGGTCCCCACGGCAGCCTCTCCCACCCTCACTTCCCCTGTCTTCTTTTCTAGGTCACCCTGCACACAGGATTGGAAGTGCCCACTAACCTGGGGCAGCCAAAGCTGTCAGGCAATTAGCCCTGTTCCAGCTTGGCACCGCGCCTGTGACGGTGGCATTCACAGGCAAAACGCCCACCATTCTCACTAAGCTCAAATAACCCACAAAAGCAGGATACGCAAGTCATGGGTGCAACCTGGCAGTGTGGAATGTCGTAAAGACACATTTTCTTGGGGGCACAGGGGATGGGTCCACAGGCCGTGCCCACGGCCGCCACAGTCGGTGGTAAAGGCGGGTGCCTGTGCCACCCTTATTCACCCAGACATCACTCTTCAAGAAGGACCTTTCTCAAGGGAGTCAGCATTCGGGCTTCATGTCTGTTTCCTGCCATCTGTTTTCAAAGCTTGTCTTTTTTTTGGAGGGAGAGGAAGGGAGACTTTGAGACTGGCCTCCTGAGAGCGGCGATCAGGAGCGATGCAGTCATCCCACACCCCGGGTGTTGGCCCTCTGCTGGGACCCGGCCTCCTCAGAGTCCTGAGGTTGCAAATTCTCGTCATGCTGAGAAAGTTCTCCTCTAGCTTCTTGTCCTGGAGTCTTTAGTAGCACCTTGCAGATCCAATGCAGGATTGATAGAAGGGGACACTGATCATTCATGCTTGACTTTTGCCTCTCTCACTGAAGTGCTGAGAACCTTTTAAAATGGCTTCCTTTATTAATCAGCCAATTGCATTCTTTCTCTCTCTCTCTCTCTCCCTTGTCCCTCTGTCTTTTCTTTTCCCTCCATCCTTCTCTCTTTCCTTCCCTCCCTCCCTCACTTTCTTCCTTTTCTCCTTTCTCTTTCTTTCCTCCATCTCTGCATCCCTGTCTCTTCCCTCTTTCCCTTTTTCTCCCTCCTTCTCTCTCTCTCTCTCTCTCTCTCTCTCTCTCTCTCTCTCTCACACACACACACACACACACACACAGGGACACACACAAGCATGACAGTCTCCTAAAATTAATTCACTAAATTCTTAGTTCTTAAATGCACATGAAAACATGAAAATTTTAACAACTATGTGATAAGTCTTCACCTGGTGGTAGCTCCTTTCTGAAACTGGCAACCCAAGAGGTTAACTGAAAACGCATCCAAATTGCTCTTCTGAGCTGAACCACTCTGAGACTCATAGGCATGTAAGATGGGAGACCCTGGGAAAGCCTCTCCTAGTCAGTCCACCTTATTGTCATCATGAACACAAGTGGCCCCTGTGGCAGGCAGGGCGGCTCTGCCCCGATGGGATGAGCAGGACCTCTGGGGAAGGCAGAAAATAGAAGGGCAGTATCAGGCACCTTGTCCTCCAGCTTCCCACTGTGAGACTGGGTGTGCCGAGTCTGACCTGCCAGGGTGGGGCTCTGGAAACACCAGCCTTCTCCCCCGAGATCCACACTGAGTCATCCCCACCTCTCAGAGAGAGCTCATGGGAGGGGCTCTGAGCCAGGAGCCTGCCGGGGGTCCTGTTCCCAGGGAACCCTTCCTCTCCTCTCACCTTCCCAGTCACCTGCCACCTCCAGCTCCGCCCAGTAGTAACATTTCTGTCTCCTTTTAAAAAGAATACATTTTGTCAAGCATTTTCTTTCTGAGGCTGAGAAGTAACTTGTCAATTTGCTGGACTGGATTTTTATAAAAACTCACCCTGTACACCGGCACCGACTGTGCATCCTCGGTTCTGCCTTCCTGTTCAGACACCACGCCTGCTTTCAAAACCACCTGCCAGAGCCACGCAGGTCCTCGCCTACCCTTCAGCAGGCCCGACAATCCTACCTCAAATCTCATGCTCTTGGTCTGCAACGCTCCTGGTCCGCTGTCTTTGCAGATGTGGCCGGCAAGGCCAGCGGCCCCGTCTCCAGGAGCTGCCCGGTGCTGTGTTGCAGCCTCTGCTGTGGAGCTTGCGAGCCATCTGCTTCGTGGAAGTCTAGGTCTTGCCTCTTTCTTGTCATCCCACCAAGCGGTTTCTGGCTTTCCTCCTCCCATCCCAGAGCCCCGTCCAGAGCCCTTGGAGGTAACACACATGACCTGGTACCCTGTGTCCTCACCCACACTGCTGCCTCTGTCTCCCATCTTCCTGCAGCTTCATCCTTAGCCATAGCTCTGCGTGGCCATGGCTTAGAGCACAGGGGAGATCCCTAAAGATTAGGGACGAAGAGGAGCCACCGCTTTCCTGGGGCTAAGGAAGCCATCACTTTGGGAAGTGTCTAGCTCTCTTCTGAAGAAAACAGGCCCCTACCCTGCCACCGGAATGAGAGTGGGCTCTGCAGGGCTGCCCGTGGAGAGCAGCTTCTCACAGGGGAGCCCCAGAAAGGGCTATGCAGCCTCCCACATCGCCACAGCCCGGGTCACCAGGTGGCCCCAGCTCGGAGGAATCAGGAATTGCTCATCATTGGAGCATGAGCTGCCTGGGGCTACCCTGAAACTATCCCCTTTGAGGGAGCAGCATCCAGGTCAGGAGAGATGTAGAAAATGCAGGAGAAAAATGCCCACGACTCTGGTGGCCTCGTTCAGAGGAAAATTCCCTGAAGTCCAGAGAGGGGGCAGCCAGGGCTCCCTCTTCCCCACTGCCGCCCTGAGCCTAGGGGCTGGGAATCTCCTTTTTCTGACTCCTCCAGGAGCCCAGAAGCAATACGGCCGATGCCAGGGACAGCATCTAGCAATCCTTCACAGACACCTCTCCCGTCTTCAGCACAAAACACCTTCAATGTTCTGACTTCAAAGAGAAGGGCAGGTCGGTGCCACACACTTGTATTTTTGAGGGATCAGAAAAGTGAAGAAGGATCTTATCAATTCTTCATGGCCGGGAAGGTCATGGCCAGAATAGAAATGACAGACAGGTCATGGAATTCTCATCCACCATCGAATTCTGTAACACTTTACATCATGTGGCATATTTGTATATATAAATGATATCGAGATGATGCTTTTGTTGGGCTGGCTGAGGAGTAAGTTGGTGTAAATCTATCAAGCTGTTTCAGTGAAAAAGGAATTCAAAGTAGTTTAAAAATGTCGAGTTCCACTGCATTGTAAATACCGCCTCTGTGATGTGATTCTGCAGTTGTTCTTTGCTAGTGAGCAAGTTTGGTCAAAGTGTATGCCTTTTCCTTTTCAAATTAATCTCTTTAAAAAAAATATATCCACTAGCACCTCACTGCATACGTAGCATCCCAGCTCCTAATTCAAAGCGGGGGAAGTATTTCCCCAAAGCCTGCTTTTCCCCTCTCTGTTCTTCTTGGGAAAATAATGATTCCAATTAAAGAGGACATCAGTAATACTGACCCACAAGGTAACTGACCTAAAAACTATAAACCTGTATATAGTTCCAGGCTGCATCTTCAGCCTGACATGTACTTTGTAGTTGCAACAGTGCCCTAGGTGCCCTCTGGCCCACCAAGTTTGGGGAGGGTGGTGCTTTCCGGATTGAGCCTGGGCAGACGCTGTGGAGCTCACCAAGAGAGCTGGGGGCAGGCCCACCCTCCTCTTTGCCTGCTTTCTCTCCCTCTTGATGCCCCTGCCCTCCACCCCACCACAGCACTCTCAGGAAAGGATCAGAATGCAGGAGCTTTGTGTATTTCTTCCAGGGATATTTGCATTTAAGCCTTAATTCTAATTGCAAGCGAAAGGCTTGGTCCCCCTGGGCAGTTGGCTCAGCGTCAGGGAGGCTGCTGCCGGTCCCATGGTCCCCTGCTGGCTGTGAGGTACTGAGGGAGGGTCAGTCCTTAGGGGTACTCAACATGTGCATGCTGAAGAACACTGTTGCACAGCCTGTGGGGTGGTGCTAGGGTTTCTCAACCTCTACTGACATTTTGCGATAGGTCCTGTACACTGTAGAATGTTTAGCAACATCTCTGGTTTCTGTCTACCCATCACCTGCCAGTAGCAACGCCCACATTAGTTGTGATAACCAAAAGCATCTGTAGACATTGCCAGATCAACTCCTGGGGCCTCCACAAGTTGAGAACCACCAGGTGATGCTTGTGGGTTGTCATGCGTGGATCTGCGGAGGGACTGTGGCACTCCGGCTGCATTGTTCGGTAGCAAGCCTGGATATGACAAAGCTGCCAGCCTTTAACTTGACACCCAAGCCCAATTTTTCCAAAGGTCTTCAGGGGGCAGGTAGGGGAAACTGAGGTGAGCCACCCCCAACAGATGCTAACCTGTTGGGTCTTGAAATTTGACTCGCTGAAGATGTCCCCAACCCCCTCCCCCATTCCTAGAAAGCAATACACTTGAACTTTGTTTTCCTTGGCCACATTTTACTGGAAGCAACAGAAACGTAATGGGTTTGTGGCCCTCAATTGGTTTTTTAAAAATCTAACAGATGTTACTGGCAAACTCTCAAGATCTATGGTGATGCTGGAAAGTTTCAGCACTTTTCTTTTGCAAGTGAGCGGGTAGCTGTGTTCGTTAACTGCAGTCTTTGGCAGTTCCTCCCGGAAGATCAAAGGATCCTGTGGCTTTAACTGTATCTGGGCTGTAAAAACATGAGGGCAAGATCCAGGCAGGATGTATTGATCAGACACCAAGTTCAGCCCTCAGTCACTTCCCCCTTTTAGCCTGGCTTTAATAGTGATTCATGGTATGGGTGGGGGCCAATCTCTTAACCTTTCTGTGCCTCAGTATCCCCTCCTGAAATGGGACTAGTCATACTAACCTACCTCCTCTGATGTATTGTGAGGATTATAGAATAACACTTTTTAAAGAAAAAAGTGCAGTCTTTCATCTCTGGCATCTAAGTTAATGATTCCCATTCAGTGAATCAAATCAAATCAAATCCATGCCTCCTTGTGACCAGGGCAAGGAGCTGCCTGGCCGCGAGCGGGTGAAATAGACCTTTAAGACAGGTTTCCTATGACCATAGAAAGTAACACGTCATATGTTCCCATTCCCGGCGAGGCTTGTTTGAACAGGCCGCCTGTCAGCAATCTCACTGCTAGGCCTCAAGGCCTCTGTGGGTGGAAACCCCCTTAAACCAAGGAAGGACATTAACCCAGGCCTCTGCCTTCTCTGTTACTTAAGTTCTGGTATCTAAGGGGTCTCTCAACCCATAGCTTGTCTCCTTTCTTTCCAAAGGTCTCTGCAGGGTGAGTGGGTTTCAAATCCAGTATGGATAGTGTGAAGAAATGCAACTGAGCTGAAGTTTCGAAGGCTGGTTGGGCTAGTGGGTCATCACGTCACTTTCAGATGACTGATAACCACTGGGGCTTCACCAGCACAGGCTATGCAGGTTGGGGGAGACCCTGGCTTTTTCAATGATTGACGTTGACATCAGTCAGGAGCTGGGAGTTGAGACCTCCAGGAAAGTCTCGTCCGGAGCCATCGCTCTTCTCTCAAGGAGCACAGTCCTAAGGAGGGCCCAGGGACTCGTGGGCCAGTGATGCAGGCACTGCAGTCCAGGCCAGGCCCTCGGGTGAAGCTCTGAGGAGAGGCCAAAACCAGGCTTCAGGTTTGGGAAGGTGACTGCGCACAACTGCCGTAGCAGGAATGTGTCAGGTACTTACTGGGTGAGACCCAGCCTGGGAAGCCTCTCCAACTCCTCCCAGCCCTGGAAACTGGACATCCAGAGCCCCTGGCTTTCTCAGTACCCAGAGGAAGCAGGGAGTGGGCAAAGCAGAAAATGTTCAATGCATGATGTAGGATTGCTACCTTGGCACTAAGCTGTTGTATTAAGCATGAGAGGTGTTTGTTTAACGTTGGCAAAGGGGTTTAACAAGAAACAAAAAGCTCTGTGTCCTTGTTTTGACCGTCGACAGAACTCCCATTTTCTCGCCTTTCTCTACCCCCATTTCTCCTCCTCCCTCCCCCTCCCCCATCGCACCCACTTTTGGTCACTGGTTGTTGGTGTTTGGTGGCAGCTCTTGGTCCTGTTACTGTTGATGTTCCACTGAAAACACGGGGGGTACAGGGGCGTGGTAAAGAAAGCAACTTTTTTCTAATTTTTGTATTGGTATCCACAAGCGTTTGTATTTTTTGAATTGCAAACACTGTGTTTTCTGGTCTTTGGGGGTTGGTTGAACTTTCTGTATTACCTTTTGGAAAACCTGAGTTTTACCACAGTCTTAAGCAGATTTGAAATAAATTCTTTTGACACTGTCAACAACAGAGAGACAAGGTGTGGTCTGTCATTACTGCTTGGCAGTAAGGTCTGCCATTTTCCCAGCTGGCCCTGATGGCCCACCCAGACAGGGCAGAAGTTACAGGAGGGGAGGCCACCCCGGTCTCTCCCCTACTGGGGCTGGGAATTGCTAAGTAGCAGGGTCAATGTGGTTCTGCTTTGCATGCCCAGGAATTTCAAGGTGATTACATATGACTCTATAAACTAGGCTGGGCATGGTGGCTCATGCCTGTAATCCCAGCACTTTGGGAGGCCAAGGCGGGTGGATTACTTGAGGTTAGGAGTTTGAGACCAGCCTCGGCAACAAACAGATGATGAAACCCCATCTCTACCAAAAATACAAAAATTAGCCAAGTGTGGTGGTGTACCTGTGGTCCCTGCTACTCAGGAGGCTGAGGTGGGAGGATCACCAGAGCCCAGGAAGTCAAGGCTGCAGTGAGCCATGATTGTGCCACTGCATTCCAGCCTGGGTGACAGAGCAAGACGCTGTGTCAAAAATAAAATAGCCACTCAGGGTGGCTCACACCTGTAATCCCAGCACTTTGGGAGGCTGAGGTGGGCAGATCACCTGAAGTCAGTAGTTCGAGACCAGCCTGGCCAACATGGTGAAACCCCATCTCTACTAAAAAAAAAATACAAAAATTAGCTGGGCGTGGTGGTGCATGCCTGTAATCCCAGCTCCTTGGGAGGCTGAGACAGGAGAATCACTTGAACCCATGAGGCGGAGGTTGAAGTGAGCCAAAATTGTGCTATTGCACTCCAGTCTGGGCAACAAGAATAAAACTTTCTCTCAAAAGAATAAAATAAAAAATAAAAATAAACCAGAAGGCCCCACCACAAACAGTATGAAGGTCATAAAATTCATTTTTGCAGGAGATAATAGGCCTGGAGATACGTAACAGTTAACATGTGGTTAAGGGCAATTCATGAGTGCAAAGTAGATCTTGGGTTCCACGCAGAGATCTGCAGAAACATCCCAACGAACCCGTGAGCATCAAGGAGCCTAACCTGCCCCTTCAGCCACATAGACCGAGACTAGACATGCCTGAACCTCACCTCTGTCCTTTGCTGCTTTCTCACCTCATAATCCTCAAGAACAGCCATCTCACATAGCCTCTGATAGCCCCTAAGACCAGTTACCTTCAGGATTACCAAACAGACCCAGCTGGGTAGGAGACAGATGCAGAGATGAGAGAGCAAATGTTTCTGAGGGCGTGCTCTTGGGATCAACACTCATGGAGGCCCAGGGAAGGAAGCAGGATTGGATGGAGATACGGAGCACGATGCAGAACCAACAAAGGCCTCAGCCAACTGAACTGTGGAGTTGTCCTGACTTGGGATGAGAGGCCTGGGCTTTCACACTCTCCCACGGACCATTCATCGACTATGGGTTCCCCTGGCGAGGGGATGACGCAGTCCCTGCAGAGGACTGACAGCTGAGGCCTGTTTTCCCTAAGCACTCTCGGCAGCTGAAGGAATAAGTCCTTCACCCCCGAAAGGGCATCTAGTGGGACATTACAGTGCCCACCACAACCCACCACAGTGCCAGTTCTGTGTTTCACATAGTGTGGGGAGAAGCTCTTCCAGAATTCCATCGAGACATGCGTATAAGAGGAAGATGAGTGTGGTGGCTCACACCTGTAATCCCAGCATTTTGGGAGGCCAAGGCAGGAGGATTGCTGGAGGCCAGGAGTTTGAGATCAGCCTGGGCAACATAGCAAGGCCCTGTCCCAACGAAAAAATTTAAAAATTAGCCAGGCAAGGTGGTGGTTCACGCCTGTAGTCCCAGCTGCTCAGGAGGTTGAGGTGGGAGCATTGCTTGAGCCGTCAAGGCTGCAGGGAACTCTCATTACACCACTGGCGTTCCAGCTTGGGTGACACAGCAAGACTCCATCTCTTAAAGGGAAAGGTCAGTGGAACCAACTATACTCCCTGCCACTGTCACTGGCCTTAGAGCTGCAACTGCACTATCTCCCTCCTCTACGAGCCATTCTAGATTCCCTTCACCCTTGGTGATTGTGTCTGCTGACCTGGGTAGCTCATCTGCTGGTGTGATCCAGACGCTCTTCCCGGGGTGGGTCTGAGCCTTAGCTCAAGGGGCCCCTCTCACTTCAGGATTGCTGCACTTGTCTAGTGACTATCAAAATTGGGTAACGTCAGTGTCCAGAGATGCTGAGCGGATGGCCAGGGTGTAGACTGGCTCCTCCTGGCCCCTCTGTGTGGTGGCAGCCTTGCTTCCTCTTGAGAGTCCTGGTCAATCAGCCCTGCAAGGTGCTGGCTCTTCCTACCCAGACAACAACCATGGCTAATGATTCAGTGGGATACTGTGTCCCCTGCTCCCCTTTGGGAAGCAGCGTCTCTGAGTTCACAGGACCCAGCATTGTGGGGACAGGAATGGGGTCCTTGGGAGTCACAGTCATTTCATTGGGACACAGCACCTTCTAAGTATAATCACTGTATTTACGGTGATTTAAGGCATATGCTGCACCCTGGCAGATGCCGCCTCCTCTTCACAAAGTGTCACCTGTGAGATGGCATCTCAGCTGCACCTGCGCCAGGCCTCCCCCTCATTCCACCAGACCAGCAGCTCAGGATCATGGGCCCTGGAACATGTACCTGGTCTTGGACCCCCTTAGCTACCATATGGGTTGGAGGCAGTCTTGTCCTGTGGACCTGCGTGCCAGGTGACAAGCAAACACTCTGAATGCCTTAGGTTACTAAGGCACAGTGGCTCACACCTACAATCCCAGCACTTTGGGAGGCCAAGGCAGGAGGACAGCTTGAGCCCAGGAGTTTAAGATCAGCCTGGGCAATATGGTAAGATGCAGTCCCTACAAAACATTTTTAAAATTAGCTAGGCGTGGTAGTGCATGCCTTTAGTCCCAACTACTCGGGAGGCTGAGGCAAGAGAACCACTTGAGCCCAAGAGTTCGAGGCCGCAGTGAGTTATGATCATGCTGTGGCACTGCAGCCTGGGTGACAGATCAAGGCCTTGTGTCTAAAAAACTGAAAAAAAAAACCCAGAAATTTTTAAAAGTCCAAACTGTTACCATCATTGAACACTTTTTTTTTTTTTTTTTTAATGTGCTGCAAGCTTTGCTGAATTGCTATCACTATAAGCAAGGGCAGTATCATTAAAAACATAAGTATAGCTGCGAAAGTGATGACAACTCTGATGAAAACAACATTCACCTGAATGCGGGTACAAAAATATGAGTTAAAATCATCTGCTATTTAACAGTCACAGGCATACATGCCACAAAAGGTATATTTTATTTACATCACTTCTCACGAAGTAGACTTTATACACATGGTAGGCTAAAAATTAAAACTGCTTTTCCACAAAACTGATAAATTACCCGATTCTTGGTTCTTTCATGATATCATAACACAAAATCATTAAAAATGTTATAAGGCAATTTAATGTAAATTACTAGCATTTACAAAACAGTAAAGTTATAAAAAATTGTATTACAAGCAAATGCACCAAATGCCAGCGAACGTGAAAGAGGAGCAAAGCTTGCTGGAGAACATTAAAAGACACTGTTCAGTAGGTTCACTTCACGTTCAGGCTGCACTTGGCCTGATGTGTTCAACACCATGAAGCAGACCCTTCAGCAACTGGAAATGTTACTTCGGTTTGACTCTCTCTCCTTCTAAACGAAGCGGCCTGTGAAGTGTGTAGTAAGAATGATCTGTCTAGGGTCTCGCAGGGTCCAGTGTCCCTGCAGCCGACTCAGTTGTTCCCCTTCCTTGTTTTATATCTGATAAAGTACTTCATCTGGCCACTCTGGAAGAATTTATTTTCTTGATATCAACTGGGCTCAGAATCAATGTTCCATTTTTGAATTTTCCAACCTGTCCAATCCGTCCACTTGACAAAATACTGGGAGCGGATTTCTTCTTTTTGGATTTCCTACATTTAAAGTGAGAGAAAGGTACTATAAATAGTTAAGCTTCAAACAAGCATCGCAGTACAACCAACCAGGCCACTGCAGTCTGGACTGCAAATTCCTGGTCACATGCCACGCACACCCCTCTCCCCATAGCACCTTCCTGTGGTCCCTGACACGTGCCACGGCCTTCCTGCCTCAGGGCCCTTGTACTGGTTCCTTCCTCGAGGAATGTTCTGCTCCCAGATCTTTCCAGGCTGCCCCTCTTCTTTGTTCAGTTCTCAGCTCCGATGTCACCTCCTCAGACTAATTTCCCAGCTCACCCTCTCCCTGTGGTTTTCTTTCACAATGCTCTCTTTAGACCTCTCCATAGTACTTGCCAGTACCTGATATCATCTTATCTGTTTGTATATTTTGGGGTGTTTCTCTTTCTACAATATAAGCTCCTCAAGGCCAGGAATATCTTTAGTGTGATTCTAGCTGAACACCAACACCTAAGGCACCCAAATGCCTGGCACAAAGAGGCATTCAATAGACAGAGATCAGTGCCCAGAACAAATGACCACATGTACTAGGAGCCCAAGAAAAAAGGCTAAGACAAAAAGAGTCTATTCTGAAACAGTAATTCAAAGAGAGAGGAAAAGGCACTTGAACGAAAGCTAAGAAACAAGTATAAAGCAACAAAGTCAACACCCCTTATTCGTAGTTAGTGTTCTATCTTACACGGTATGTCAAAGACCAGGCAATATACACCCAGCCTATGCTATTATAGCAGCAGACTCTCAGAAGTGTTTTCTTGGAAATGTAAACTGCAGCTTTTCCACTAGTCACCTGGAGTGTCTGGTTAAAGTGGGAGATCGGAGAAACTTCCTAATTCAGTTCTCAGGCAGCTGTTGGATCTAGGGCAATTTACTAAATCCCACTTTGATTAGGATAAATGAGAGACAGTGAAGCACTCTAATGGGCTAGCAGCACCATATATATTCAAAGCATCCTTTTCAGAACTAATCAATAAGTTTATCCAGATCGTTCAACCCCAGGGCCTGATGAAATCACTCACCTGTCTTCCTGTCCTTTCCTCTTCTTTTTCTTGAAAATATCTGTTTCTTGGACCTGATTTCAGAATTTAAGATCATATACATATCAATAATGGATTCAAAAAAAGGCAAGAGGTTGTGACCAAAAGTCACTGAGATGCCACTTTGAATATTTTTTTCAAGTGGGCATATTAAACATAACAGTCTCAAAGTTTTACCCTAAACCCTTTCAAGAATGTGAAAGGCTGGGCCTGGTGTGCTAGCTCACGCCTATAGTCCTAGCACTCCAGGAAGCCAAGGCAGGAGGATCATTTGATCCCAGTTCAAGACCAGCCTGGACAACACAGCAAGATCCCATCTCAGTTAAAAAGAAAAAGTAAAAAGAACGTGAATGCCTATTCCAGGTAAGACTAATAGTCTTACAATGAAAACTCAATCTTCCACTTTAGGTGAAAGGTAGAAAGAGTAACATCTCTTCCCCTGGTGGTTTTCATAGGCCCTTGTGTTCTATACAACATAAAATGCAGATCAAAGTAGCCTGCATTATCGGAACAGAGGCGCTATAGTTTGGATATTTGACCCTCCAAACCTCATGTTGAAATTTGATCCCAGCGCTAGAGAGGTGACCTTGTGGGAGGTGTTTGGGTCATGGCAATGGATTCCTCATGAATGGCTTAGTGCTCTCCTCAGGGTAATGAGTGAGTTCTCCCTGTGTGAGTTCCCACTTCCCATGAGAGCTGATGGTTAAAGAGCCCAGCGCCTCTCCCCGCTGCGGCCTCGCTCTTTCATGTCTTGCTCTTGCCATGTGATCTCTGTACACATGGAAGCCACTTCAGACGCTCACTGGAAGCCGAGCAGATGCCAATGCTATGCTTCCTGTGCAGCCTGCAGAACCATGCACTAAATCTGCCTCTTTTCCTGATAAATTACCTATCATCAGGCATTCCTTCACAGCAACGCAAACAGACTAAGACAAGGAGTTTGCTATTTCAAAGCAAACCTTGCATGTAAGTATGCCAGATTACTTGGCTGGTATTAAATGTAGCTAACTTGAAGAAGTGGAGAGCATGGGATCCTTTAATTCGGTATCTTCACTGCTCTCCAAGCAGCGGTTTCCAGCCTTCCACTGTGGCAAACAGCATCCATCTTTCCACTCTAGTTTAATAAAGAACAGACCATTACACCTACCAGTCTCTTTTCTTCTTCCTTTGCTGCCTTTTTTTCTTTAATTTGCTCCTGTAAAACCTTGTAATTCACGTAACTCTTTTTAGGAGGCTGAAATGAAGGAACAAGGAAACATACCATCATATTTTATCCTGCAATAATGTTCCAGTGTCCCTCGCCCTGCCTTGCCCTTGGCTTTCCTTGCTCTTGCTTTTTCTGCATGTTGTCTCGTGATGCAAGGTAGCAGCGGCCCCTCACCTTAGCACCCAACATAATGGCACGCTCCTGTTCCAGGATTCTCTCCTTTCCTTTTCCATAACCCGTGATCCCAAACCGGTGCACTTCTAAACGAGCCTGCCGACACCAAAGCACAATCAGACACAAGTGCATTCCAACAACTCCAAAGGAAAAAAAAATATTGTCAAACGTAATGCATTTCAGATCCACTGCGCTGTAATAATAGCACAATGGAATAACAACTCTACTGTCGTGTGGTTAAAGGAGCTCTATGGAGGCTCTCCTACCATATACCATGTCTCACAACATCTTTCTCCCATTTTTTCCTTTGAGACAGGGTCTTGCTCTGTTACCCGCCAAGGATGGAGTACAGTGGTGTGATCATGGCTCATTGTAGCCTTGACCTCCTGGGCATGTGATCTCCTGCCTCAGCCTCCTGAGTAGCTAGGACTGTAGGCACACACCACCATACCCAACTAATTCTTAAAAATGTTTTATAGAGATGAGGTCTCACTGTGTTGCCCAGGCTGGCCTTGAACTCCTAGGCTCAAGCAATCCTCCCACCTCAGCCTCCGAAAGTGCTGGGATTACAGGTGTGAGTCACCACGCCTGGCCATCTCCCATGTTTAATTTGGACAGCAGATGCAAAGAATTATCTCTGTACAAAGTAATAACAGAGCCAGGATTGAATGCAGAGCTCTGTAGTACTTTAGGATGCTCTCTAAAACAAGCCATTGCCCATAAAGGCAATAATTTCAACTGAAAAGCACCTCTTCAAACACACACACTCACACTTAGAAACAAAATGCTGCAGCAGCTTCAAACGCAGACCCATGGTTTTAGAAGAAAGAAAAAGTCAGCAATACCTACTCTTAGTAGTTGAATTACTTCTTCCCGTCTTTTTTCTTACACATTTTTAAAAACATTACAACCACAGAATATGCATATCCCCATACTTACCATTGTATCAGTGGTGTTGTAGTCATAAAACCGTCATGTATTAAATGAGTATATAATATTCAATCAAGTGAATGCAGACCAGGCATGGTGGCTCACACCTGTAATCCCAGCACTTTGGGAGGCTGAGCCAGGGGGTCACTTGAGGTCAGAAGTTCAAGACCAGCTTGGCCAACATGGTGAAACCCCACCTCTATTAAAAATACAAAAATTAGCTGAGTGTGGTGGTGCACACCTATAATCCCAGTTACTTACGAGGCTGAAGTGGGAGGACCACTTGACCCCAGGAGCTGGAGGCTGCAGTTCGCCGATATTGTGCCACTGCACTCCCGCTGGGGTGACAGCTAGAGACTCTGTCTAAAAAAAAAAAAAAAAAAGTGAATGCAGTATGATTTGCTTAATCATTTTCCCAACCTTTAGACATGTAAAATATTCATTTTTAGATATCATAAAACTATTTTTTGTCATATCTAACATTTACACTACATAGCTTGCATACTATAAACTTATAATAAATTTAATATAAGCATACATTTATAAACAAATACTGTAAATAAAGTTAATTAAAAATTATTTAACAATCTCAAAATACATACCTTTTCTAGGTTAAATTCTTGTATATCCACATCTCTCTCCAAAACACTAGTTTTAGTCTGCTGAGAGAAAAAATTCTTATTAACATCATCTGTTACTATATCATTAAAGGATCTATCACCAAAAGAGTAGACATGTTTTAAGGAACCTGAAAGTGACCCTCTCAGACCCACTAGACTGGCTACTATCAAAAAAAAACAGAAAATAAGTGTTGGCAAGGATGTAGAGAAACTGGAACCCATGTCCTCTATTGGTGGGAATGTTTTACCACATGGTATAGCCATTGGGGAAAACAATTATGACAGTTCCTCAAAAACTTAAAAATAGAATTATCATAGGATCTGACATTTCCTCTTCTGGGCATACACCCAAAAGAACTGAAGGGAGGGACTTGAAGAGATATTTGTACACCTATATTCATAGCAGCATTATTCATAATAAACACAGAAGCAACGCAAATGTTCACCAACAGCTGAACAGATATTTCTGAATGTGGCATATACATGCATGTGATGGAATATTCCACAGCCTGAAAATAGAAGGAACTTCCAACCCATGCTACTACATGGATGAACCTTGGAGACATGATGCTAAGTGAAATAAGCCAGTCACAGAAGGGTATGAGCGTGATTCCATTTTATGAGATACCCAGATGAGTCAAATTCACAGAGACAGAAGTTAGAATGATGGCTGCCAGGGGCTGGGGGAAGGGAATAGGGAGCTGGTGTTTAATAGGTATAGTGCATCAGCATTGTTTTGGCAAGCTGAGAAGAGTTATAAGATGGATGGTGGTGAGGGTGGTACAACACTGTGAATGTGCTCAACACCACTGAACTGTACACTTAAAAATGGCTAAAATGGTCAATTTTACATTCATGTATATTTTACCAAAATTGGAAAACAGAAAGAAACCTTGAAACTACCCCAGATGGCTGAAACCCCTGGGCCCTGGAGAGAAACTGGCATACAAAAGAGAGGAGCAATGTCAGGGCTCTCCTAGTCCCTGCTTCTCCATCAGCAGCCACACAGAATACCTAACTCCCTGTACCTTGGCTGTGGGGACACCAGAGCTGACGGAATGACTAGACCAAGGGGACGGGAGAGCCCCTTGGTGGTAGCTCTGGCCCAGACACAAATACCTCGGTGTCCTCATCCCTCTGTTAAACAGTTCACCAGAAACATCTTAGTTTTGTAGCTATTGATGTCTTTCTGAGAAAGGGTCTGAGGTCTAGATCTGTGTATGTATCAAACACAAACTTTTTGGAAAAAAAATTCTTGGCTCATCATTTCACAGATGCTGAGTCTCTATTAGCATGACCCACCACGGTCTAATTTTTATTTTTATTCACAGCTTGAAAATCACTTCAGTACATTATTCATAATACAGTGACCTGATTTAGAAACCAACAGTGGTCTCCTCGGTTTTCTTTCCCCACCGCCCATTCTCTGCAGTAGGAGACATTACTGCCTATAGGCAATATTGGGTCCTCCTCTACCTCCAGGCACAAAGAAGACTCATGCTTCCCCAACTACTTGATGCTAGGAAGGCCTAGGTGGCTTTCTCTGGCCAAAGAAACATGAGCGGAGGGGTGTGTGCCTACTTCCACATGGAACCCTTAAGAGTCCTTCATTAACTGCTCTTTCTTTCACCAAAGCAACTAACAACTCTCCAGATGGTGGCACCCCATCATCCTGGGTCCCTAGATGAAGATGGTGTGGGGCAGCGGATCTGGCACTGCGAATCCCGATGGCCATGTAAGATAAGAAAAATTAACTTTTGCCTTTTAAGCCACTGGGATGTAGGGATTATTGGTTATCAAATCATAGCCTAATCTATCCCAACTAATCTAGCCTTACTATCCCACATAAGGTAGAGGGATATGTATGGAGATTTTGAGAACTTACATGCTGGGCTGCGAAGAAGGAAGAAAAGCTAGAAAAAGAAAGAACAGTTTGGAAGAAACATGAGAGATGAAGGCAGGCAGTCCACCAGACTCAGCGAATCTGTCTATGGGGTGATTTAGGTATTTTCTCTTAACACGGCTTAGATTTTCTTTTTTTAAATCTATTAGTTGAAGTGCCCAACCAACCTGTCTCCAATGAGAGAAAGAGTAGCTGCGTAAGCAAACGCTCTTTAAAAAATGCAGACAGCTGCATAAATATTGAGAAGTTTGTTTACACCTTGATGAGTCTAAATTACTTCAACTAGATTACTTTCTTCCTAACACCCATCCAACACTGATCTACTGGGAAATCAGTAGGGAGTATGGTGTAAAGGTAAGGAGCGGCACTGGAGCACAGAGGATTTCAGGGTGGAGCACCGTGCAGTGGACTACAAGCATGCTGCGGGGCACTGAGACCGTAACATGGGAGCTGCAAGAATCTGTGGAATGATCAAAGCTATCTGACAATAACTTTGGAGAAACGTCTCCATGTCTGGCAATGGCTCAGAGTCAGTGTACTTGTCTATGTAACTCAAAGGAGAAAGAGACAAGCCTCACCTCACCTACGCTCTCTCTAGTATAGCAGTTTAAGTACACAGTGTTAATTTAAGTCAGAAAGCCTGGGGACTAAACCTGACCTTTGGCACTTATTTCAGCTTCATAATCCTTTATCTGGCAGCCTTAGGGTCAGGTTCCAGCCTTAAAATTCAGAAGTCTTTATATTTTAAAATGGCAAAATTGAATATACTGAGTATTACAGACCACTTACAGTAAGGTCCAAGGCAGTAACCCATAATTAATATTTCTGTGGCAATATCTATGAATATTCACACCAAATGAGATGAGCAAAAATGATTTTCAAAAACTCCATCAGGTTTTTCTGCCAAATAAATTTGCACCAATCTTACAAGCTCCTCTGTGAAATGAAGACAGGTCCCAGGAATTGTGAGGATTAAGACCATAAATAAGTTAATGAATATAAATAAACACTCTCAGTACACCCCCAGAAAATATTAGCAATTTGCTATATGCTCAGGGGCAGCCTCCATGTACCTCAGTCCCAGGATGCGAAGGTCCCTTCTGATCTACAAAACACTGTTCTATATTATGTGTTTCTTATCACTTTCTTATCTAAGGTCACAAAGGAGGCTAAGGTTCCTGAAAGAGGGGCAGTGAATGATTCATGTTAAGACCAAGATGGCCCAATGCTAGGTGTGGAGAAATGGCAGTGACACAGCCATAAGGGTTAAGCAACACACACATGTGTGTAAAGCTACATCTGATACTTTTTTTTTTTTTTTTTTGAGACAGAGTCTCGCTCTGTCCACCAGGCTGGAATGCAGTGGCACGATCTTGGCTTACTGCAACCTCTGCCTCCCAGGTTCAAGCAATTCTCCTCCCTCAGCCTCCTAAGTAGCTAAGTAGCTAGGATTGCAGGCGGGTGCCACCTGTAATTAACCCAGCTAATTTTTTTGTAATTTTAGTACAGAAGGGGTTTCACCATGTTGGTCAGGCTGGTCTTTCAAACTCCTGACTCTGTGATTCGCCCACCTCAGCCTTCCAAAGTGCTGCAATTACAGGCGTGAGCCACCGCACCTGGCCTACATCTGACACTTTCATTGCTTAAAAGCCTAAGTATTTTCTTTCTTACAGGCAGTCTTGCACCTATGAAAGAGTAGGTTAGCCCATTCATTTTTGAGATCACTCCTCATGTCTCTTGCTATTGCTCCCTTATAATCCATTCACCATATAGGAGCTACAGTGATCCTTTTAAATCAGATCACTTCATGCCCTTGCATGAAGTTTTTTGGTGGCTTCTCATGTAAAGACTGAAGTCCCAAGGCCCACCACTGCCTATGAGACCTGGCATTCTCCCCTCTATTCTACTCCTGTTAGACTTCTTCCAGCTCCCTGAACACGCCAGCCCTCTTCACCCCCTAGGGTGTTAGCAAGACTGTTTTCTCCCTCCTTGGCTCACTCTTCTCTGTCCCGTTCACCAGCACTGTTTAATACAGCATTAGCCTGAATGTTACCTCCTGAGAGACCTCCCTGACAGCTATATCTAGACCAGGTTCTGCATGTTACCCCAGGACCCTATTTGTTTATCATTCCTTTTAATTATATTATATTGCTCGACTGCAAAGTAGATTATATAGTATACTCCAGAAGGACAAAGGACTACAATTTTCTTTACTGCTCTATCTGCAAGTTCTGCAGACAACAGGCACCCAGTGATTGGTGGAATAAATGAAGGAATGAATACGTGATCTCTTACTATTTCCAGTCAAATTACTTGTATAGTTACTACATTAAAAATGAGACATGATGGCTGGACACAGTGGCTCTCACACCTGTAATCCCAGTGCTTTAAGAGGCCGAGACAAAAGGACTTCTTGAGGCCAGTAGTTCAAGACCAGCCTGGGCAACAAAACAAGACCCTGTCTCTACAAAAAATTTTAAAATGAGCCAGGCATAGTGGTGTGCCCTGTAGTCTTGGCTACTTGGGAGGCTGAGGCAGGAAGATGGCTTGAGTCCAGGAACTGGAGGCTACAGTGAGCTATGATCACACCACTGCACTCCAGCATGAGTGACAGAGCGAGATCCTGTCTCTAAATGTAAAAATATATATATAAATGGTGGCCAGGTTCCCAGATAAACCCATGAAAACCTGCTTCAAGGTACAATGCAGGTTAATCAGAATTTATAGCACAAGTTCTGGAAAACTAAGGTCATTTCCTGGGCCTAGGCAGGGCCAGCTGGATTGCTGTCCAACTCACCATCCCTCCTTTCTCAAGCATTCTCTAAAGATGACCAGCTGATGCCATGACTGGTCACGAAGGTTATCATTACCCATCATACATTTTTGCCACCCATGTCTGTTTAACTGTCCTACAAGGGCTTAGAAGTTTTTAGGGAACGAGGGCACAACTATAATTTCCCATGTTATATAAACTCAGCACAGATAGTGTATTCCAATTAGCACCAGCTGGCTGACTACTCTTTTACTTGGCGTACCAGAGATATGCCATAAGAACTAGCATTATATTCACATGTATTTATTTCTACACTGCAACGTCAACACTCTAAGGTTGTTTTATGGGTGTATGTGTTTTTAATGTGTCTACGTTCTGTTTCCTTAATCAGACACACTCACATTTTCAAAGGATACATTAAAACAATAAAAAAAAAAAAGAGAGGAAAGGGCAGAGCACCAATGACAAATGAAAAATTTCATTAAGGTCAGGAAGTTCAAAATGTAGAGTGAGCTGAGGCTCCTGAGAAAACCCGACTAGAATGCATAAGGGCTCGCTTGGAACTGGAAGCAAGAGACAATCTGACAGCCTGCCACAGATATTCTATTACTAAGCAACAGAGAAATGCAGACTCATTCAATGCCAACTCTTCTGTCCTTTCTATTAAAAAGGAACTTTCCATTCCAGAAAGAACATGAGGGAATGTAAGAGGAAACAGAAGTCTGAGACATTTGAAGAAACAAGAAAGGGTGCCTAAATGCTTTATGTCAGTTTAAGTCTTCAAATGCCGAATTATATTGCAACGCAGCACTTTCCAACCTTTTTCACATCATGACACATACAGAAAATACCAGTGTTTGTAGAGTACACTGGGGTACTGGGAGAGGGCCAGCTTGGGGGCTCAGCTGCCCCAAACACCAAGGGAATCCACTTCTTGGCCCTTCTGCAACAGTTCCCAGAGCCTCAGTATCTGGAACATAAGAGTTTAAGAAGCTTACTTATCTAGAATCCTAAAATAAAGCTAGATATCGTTACAGATTCACTAATAATCTTTTTTTTTTTTTTTTTGAGACAGGGTCTTGCTCTGTCACCCAGGCTGGAGTGCAGTGGCACAATCACAGCCCACTGCAGCCTCGACTTCCTGAGCTCAAGCAATCCTCTGGCCTCAGCCTCCCAAAGTGCTGGGATTACAGGTGTGACCCACCACACTCAGCCTGCAGAATGCACTAATAATCTCTGAGGAAGAGATGCCAGTGAGCTTGACATGAAGTCCTCCCTGAATTTTAGAAAAGATTATCAGATGGCTTTTAAACCATAAAGATGGACACTAACATGCATTTATACATACATAAAGAACAATGCAAGACAAACTATCTTTGTAGTGGGTGGAATTGTGGCCTCTAAAAACATATAGCCATGACCCACTCCTCTTCAGAACCTGTGAATATGATCTGACTTAGAAAAGGATCTTTATAGTGTAATTAAACATCTCAAGAGATCATCCCAGATTCAGGATGGGCCCTAAAGCCAAGAGAAAGGCAGAGGGAAACATGAGACTCGGGCACACAGGGATGAAAGCCACATGAAGACGAGGCAGATTAGAGTTACGCAACCACAAGCCAAGGAAACTCTTAGAGCCACCTTCTGGTCAGAGGCAAAGAATTCTCCCCTAGAGCCCTCAGAAGGAGCATGGTTCTGCCAACACCTGGCGCACAGAACTGTAAGAGAATACATTTCTATTGGTTTAAGTCGCCAAGTTTGTGGTAAGTTGTTAGAGTAGCCTTAGAAACTAATACATACAATCCTCACTTCTTCGCTGATAGACAAAGGTTTGCAGGACATGGGGTATGTTACAGAAATGGAATATCTGGATTTGAGCAATGAATTTGTCAAAGCCATTATGATATTTTTGTGAATAAATAAATTAAAAATATTTGGAGGAGTAACCACACCTCCCTTGAGGACTGAATTTTGGGTCAGATTTACAAGTTCAGTCTGAAAAAGATTACTGCTCAGAAAATTTAAATTGCTTTTCCCCCAGCCTTGTTTTTCCTTGAGAGCAAGAATTTCTACATATTCTGTTCACTGCTATATCCCAGTGCCTACAGCTGTGGCTAGCACATAGCAGGAATGCCAGAAAGAGTTGCTCAAAGGGTTAACTCAGCAAGCCTGTGTTTATCAAACCCTGTACATTCCCAAGAAAGTCCTATTTTCATGACTGGCAATTGGCTGGCTCCTGAGAATTGAGCAATTAGAATATTCTGCCTGATCAGAGTGTTTTTGCATCCCTGAGGTCTTAAGCCACCGCTGTAATAAGTCTGCCCCCCGGTAGTTTATGCTAGCAATGTGATTGATGGTGAATACCTGCTTTTTTCTGGAGGTTTAGAACTTGAAAACTAAGGTCAGTGTGTAGGCCTACATGACTGATAAGGGCTATATGCTGAGTTTTGGGTCCTGTGAATCCTTCTAGCAAATCTGCAGGCCTGAGGATAGTCAGGCATTCTTGCCACAGTCTAAAAAGCTATTCACCTAATACTACAACACAAGGAGTTTCATCTCATACATTTAAGCTAACCAACTCATTACCTTTGTGCTCTTGTTATGATCTGGCTTCAGTTTTCTTTTTTTATTTCTGCTGTGAAATTCTACCACTTCTACTTGTTCCCTATGGTTCTGTAAGGAAGAGGGAGGAACTGCAGGAGCAAGGATCTCTGGTCCTGAAGAGGGACCTGTGAGGGTGACAGCAGGAGCACAATGCAGCTCTTCTCTGATTTCCTTGAAGAAGCTCAAAGCACCCTTCCTCTGGCCTCTTATGAGAGAAACAGGTAGGGGAGATGTCTCTGCTGCCATGGCCGTTGCACCCTCCACATCTCTCTTCTTGTTTTCCCTTTTCTTTAGGATCTTCTTCTGTTCTGTTTCACCTTCCGTCTCTCCTGTTTGTTCAAACATAAGAAGGAAAATAAAGATTTTCAATTTTAGCTACCATCAATAGCATATGAATGTACTTGTACATATTCTAGGGCTATATGCACCCAGAAGCACACACAAAGAAATAAACTATTTTTTTCCTTCAAGTAGAGTGTATTTGCAAAATGCATAGAATCCAAAATGTAGTCATCTTTTTCTAGGTAACTATATTTATGTCTTTGACCCATGTTAGCACAATCACTTTTAGTCCCCATCTTGGTCCTTTCTCAAAGTGTCATCACAGCAATAGTCCCCAGGGCTGGTAATCCCAACAGGCTTTACACTAAAAATATCAGCCACTGCAGCCACTGTTTCTTTTTAACGCTTTCTGGGTTACAGGAACATGGAACAGTCTTCCTATTTTCTTTCACAGTTAAGAATTAAGATGAACCTAAGACAACTGGCTCAATTTGAATGCCTTTGTTTTCTACTAAATCCTCTTATCTACTCTGTATTTCACCTGTTCAAACTTTGACCAGTCACCTGAAAGTTCTAACCGGAAGCCTACACTTCCTTATTCACATGCATTACAAATACCGCAGAGATTTCTACATTACCAGCTGTTGATTTATGCTTGCAACTATTTGCTTCACCTTTTACACAATAAACATTGAAAAGCCAACTAATCTTTGGCATTAAGAATATAAATATGAATAGAGACATCAATGCCTTCAAAGCTCCCACTATGACTTTCAGCCTGTATTGACATAAACTACAGTATTTTGCAGAATAGTCTTCTCCTCTAGATTTTAAACCTCTCAAGGTCAGAGACTAAGTCTTCTCTGTCCTCCAATACGTCCAGGGGCACAGAAATGCTAGTTAAAGAGTGGGGTCTGGGGCTAGAATCGGAACTCAGGCTGTGTAAAAATCAACAGTTACACAACCTAAATCAGGTTTCATTAACCTCTAGTACTTGTTTCTACATTTGCAATCATGGGATTCATGACAGTGTCTATTTCATGAAGCTGAAAATTAAATGAACAAATACATGAAAAGCATGTGGTATATGGTAAGTTCTCAATACTTTTAACTATGATTCCTACTGTTTAGGTGAGCTTAGAATTTTCAGCAGTAGTTCCAAAATAAAAAATAGCTTTTAAAATATCACGCCATAACTTTAACAAATGTGTTTTGTCCTGAAATCTAATGATTTTATTTGGTGCATGTGCAAAAGGTGTCACCTTCCCCGGGGCAAGTTCTTTAAAGTATGTGGCACAGTCTTCCCACCGACATGCCATGCGACTTTAATGGACCTCGTTTACTTTCCTTTTCCCGCATCAAGATAAAGGACAGTAAAAGGTCAGCACACTTGTTTGAAAAAAAAAAAAGAAAGAAAGAAGAAAGAAAAAGTTGTGAAAAGGACAACTGGTCAAAGATTATGAAGTCCCTATCAAGGGACACACAAGAATGACACTGATGAATTACCCAACAGGACCGAGGCCCCAGAGCGAAATAACACCATCGAACGAAGGTCAGGTAGGTCTCTGGGGGTGGCATGGTGAAAGGGGATTTCAGAGCTCAGGAAAACGTGGAAATGCAGGCTACTTCGAGAGTCCAAGTTCGTGTGTGCCCTGCTTCCGTTAAATCTGAAAGCCTTGGTGCTTCCTACAAGCAAGTACGATGGTCCCCACACTTGGGAACGAGTTGGAAAGTTTGATGAATAATGTGTGATGGAGAAATGTGTTCTGCATCCGCTACTGGAACCAGGTGGGACGAAGTGAAAGGTGCTTGACATGCAAGAACCTTTAGCCTCAAAGCAGACGCCAGTCCAGGACCGGCTGCACAGGAGACCCTCGTTCCTCAAATCTGCTCTCCACGTGAGCTCCTGGGACCCCCGCACTCACCAAAGTCGTAGAGGTTCTGAAGCAAAGCGTCCAGAAGTGTGGGAGAACCGGAAGGCGTGGCGGATCCCTGCCCTTGCTCCTGCGACATTGTGGGGTTCGCCGAAAAATCAATCCGCATTCCGTCGCGCAGCGCCACTTCCGGGTTTCGCGTCTGCGCGCATGCGCCACAGGGCCCTGCGCGGCTTCCGCCCTGGCTAAGATGGCGGCACCCGGGGTCCTGTGGCGCGGTCGCAGAGGGTGCCGCCGCCCTAGGCAAAGTAGGGCTGTCCTGCGAGAAAGAACCGCCCCCAGCAGCAGCACCACCACCACAACCGCTTAGCAAAGAATCTCAGACCCCGCCCGGGACGGCAGCCGCACCATGGAGTCTTCCAGTTCATCTGACTCTTATTTCTCCGTTGGCCCCACCAGTCCCAGCGCTGTCGTGCTCCTCTACTCGGTAGGCATCCAGGGAAAAGAGGCCCAGAGCGGAACCGCGCGAGATAGGACCCCTTTCTCCCAGTTCTTCCTTCCTCTGGCCCACGACCCTTGCCCAAAAGAGCTGGTCCCTGGGCTCCCGAGCAGGGGTTATTTGGTTGGGTTGGTTTCCAAGACAACCGTGTATCGCTGTGTGTCTAAGTTTCTACCGATTATGGTTCCTATGGTTCCTTTGGTTCCTCTCCACTTGTTCCTTATCTTTCTATCAGGCCCTGGGTCTTCAGAAAGCTCCTGGACACAGGAATGATGGATGAGAATTGGAGTCTCCCCATCTCTAGCGAGAGCATGTCGAGCTACCTTTTGGGCAAACCTGAGAAACCCGCGGGTCTGACCCGCCCTGAGAGAGTCTGTGGCTCTGCGCCCCGCCCTTTGCTGATGTTACGTTCCTGGGAGTAAAGTACTTGTATGTGGAGATACAGTTTTAAACACTTTAATGTAGGAAGATTTAGAACTTCTAGGCATTTTTATTGCCTGTTTTTGTCCTCCAGTCATTATTGTACGCTTTCCATAAATCATTTTAGAGGACAGCAAGCGCCACCCAGCTTCTCTCCTGCTTGCCTTTTTCCCCCTAACCCCCTGTTTTCACGGGTCTTTTTTGCCGGCAGATGTTGGTCACCCACTGTTTTCATGAAGAAATTATGAGATGGAAGCTTTATAGCCTTCAGGATTGCACATTCCTGGGGCAACTGATTTGGTTTTTGTTTGTTTCTTGTTGTTTTTAACCACTAAATTAGTTTTTAGCTACTTTAGGAGGAAATAAAAGAATGCATTTTAAAAGCATATTAGCGGCCAGGCTTGGTGGCTCACGCCTGTAATTCCAGCACTTTCGGAGGCTGAGGCGGGCGGATCACCTGAGGTCAGGAGTAGGAGACCATCCTGGCCAACATGGTGAAATCCCATCGCTACTAAAAAATATATATAAAAATTAGCTGGGCGTGGTGTCCGGCGCCTGTAATCCCAGCTATTCGGGAGGCCAAGGCAGGAGAATTGCTTGAACTCGAGAGGCAGAGAGGTTGCAGTGAGCCTAGATCACACCACTGCACTCCAGCCTGCGCAACAGAGTGAGATTCCGTCTCAAAAACAACAACAGAAAAATCATGTCCTGGTGCTTAGTGTCCGTTTTCGGGTTAAATATAGTGTTCACTTGTGCAGAAAGGTCAAAACAGGGATGACACAAAAGAGCAAGATAAACACCCCAGTTTCTAAAGAGAATATGGCTACTTTCAAATTGGGACATCAGTATTCTTTGGAACATGGAGAAACTTCTGTTCCCTCTCTATCAAGAACTTTCAGTATCTGATTGCTAACTGCATAGTTTTCTAAAGCTTATCATTCAAATCGCTCTCTTCATTGATCTTATTGCCCCACAGTTCTGTGGTGGACGTACTTCAACTTTGTTTTCTGACTCTGCTACTCCAGAGCAGGATTGAAGGGAAGAGGGTTGCTGTGCAGATCCACCTTTTAATGTGTAGCTTTTCCAGCTCTCAACTGGTTTGTGAATTGGCTGGAATTTTCCTTCCATACATTAACGGAAGGAGTTGGGGTTTTTTGTTTTGTTTTGTTTTACTTCCCCCTTCACCAATGATTCTTTAATAAGACTTGAGTCTACTTTTTCATGTGAAAAACTATGACAGTTGGATGTGAGCATGCTGTAGTTCTCATGCTGGACAGCAGCTCTCTCTTTACCAGTAGGTAGTTCTCACTACTGTTTGGTGACTGGATAGCATTTACTTCCATGGTAACCTTACTTTTTCTTAGTACTTCAGGTTGTTTTTATTTCCCCAGATACACTGTTATTGTGTAATACTCTCTGATTAAAAGTAGCACTTTAGAAATATTTAAGATACAGCTGATTACAACAAACATTAGGAGTATATACAGTATCTTACTCATTATTCTCAGTTTCTAAGATACAGAAGTTACAGATCCAGGCTTTGCCTTTAAGAGCACAAGAAGTCATAAAAGTAAACAAATAATTACAATTAAGTAGGATAAGGGCAATGATTGAAGCATGCACAGTGTATTGTAAGAGTGACAAGAAGAGGCACCTGGCCAGTTTGGGAACTTGGAGGTTTCTAAGAAAAGGTGACATCTGAGCTGATCTTTCTTTCTTTTTCTTTCTTTCTTTCTACTTGGAGAAGGTTTCTTAAAAAAGATGACATCTGAGCTGGTCTTTCTTTTCTTTCTTTCCTTTCTTTTCTTTTTTCTTTTCTTTCTTTTTTTTTTTTTAGAAAAAGAGAGAAAATGTGAAAGAAAGAAACAGCAAAAGGAAAAAAAAAGAATGAAAGAGAGAAAGAGGAAGAGAAAGAGGGAGAGAGAATGGGATTCTTGTTTTATTGCCCAGGCTAGAATACAGTCTAAAAATGGGTATTAAAAACCTCTTTTATGCCAATAATTGTGCTTAACAATGG